>ML376683.1:4233-70071 GCA_005239525.1 Nicotiana knightiana | reverse complement strand
CCTGAAAACTTTCTCAGGGTCTGATAAGGCTTCAATTACTTCACTAGTCCTCGATGAGTTTCTAGGCATGCACCTGCAACACGTTAGAAAACGTTAAACTTTCAATGTGAAAACGAAAATTTGAAGAAAATTGACTATATTTCAGAATTTTGTATTTCTTCCAACTCAATTGATAATACCGTTAAGTCCCCGGCAACGGCGCCAAAATTTGATCATGCTAAACTATGTATTATAAAAGACTAAGCGGGCGTTGCAAATATAATCCGGGGTATTACGCCCAGAGTCGATCCCACAGGGAATTTACGTATCAATCAAGCCGTCAAAATATAAAACTTTTACTTAATCAGTTTTCTCTAGAATTTTGAATATCAATTGGTGGTGTATTATTATTTCTACTGGCAATAATGATAAACTAACAATGACTGACAATATGATTTAAACAATTATAATAAAGGTCTAAGGTTATGGTATCCCCCGTTGGTGAACTTACTTCNATGAACACTCTATCTACCATAAATCTCTCTCAAGTAATTATGATAATTTACTAGTTGTACTCTCTCAAGTTACGCTAGCCAAATTTCATTACAGTTCACTTTAGATTGCACCCGAAGTATCGTTATTTCTAATCCAACTTCTAAACCCTCGGTTATGACTTTCGTCTATACTCTAGGAGTGGTGTTGTTCAAAAAATTACCTAAATATGCACTCTCTCTCAAGTAGATGCATACTAAATAGGCACCGCTAGTTGATGGCCATTCAATTAACTACAACAAGAACGGAGTTGAACAAATATAAATTAAACAACTAATCAAAACTATATTAATACCACCATAAGTTTGTCCCCCAACGGGTTCCACCAAAACCCTAGATTAAGAAAATTAGCTACTCATATTCATAAATATCAAATCTAAAATAACTTGCATAATTGAATTACAGAGTAATGAACTAAGGAGATAGAAATCAATGTTTTTGCTTTGCTGAGTAGTAATCCACAGGTTTTCCTTCACTTTGATGACTTCCTCTTTCGAATCCTTCGTATGTATTCTGATCCTCGTTAAGTTGTGTTTTAGGGGTCTATTTATATGTTTAGGAAAAACCCTAAACGTGTAGGAGACTTCTATTCCAACCGGGAAACACTTAAACTCGTCAAAACTCGCCTCTAGAGCGTATTTTCGATGTATTTGCATCCATTTAGCTTGGTTTCCATCTCCAATTCACCTACACATGAAATAGAATCTATTATGCACATAAAAAGTGTATTTTTATCATTAACGCACATAAAATGTAGGGCATATAACATGTTAAACCATGAATTCTAGCCTTGCATCAACATGCGCCATCAAAGGGAACAACTTGGAAGCTGACGAGATCGCATCTATCTTGCTGAAAAAGTTTGGGGAAACTCTATCAAAGGGAGATATGATATTGTATTACAACCTACCTTCTAAGTTTATTGACTCGTTTGCTATGCTTGTAGATTCATTCGTAAAAGCACATGACGGGGCTATCAAGGTCGAGACTAGGAAGTCAGAACTTTTCAAAGTGAAGTAGAGGGATAATGAGATGCTCAGGAAATTCGTGTCCTGGTTCCAAATAGAACGGATGGACTTGCCTCTGGTCACAGACGATTGGGCTGTTCAAGCCTTCACCTAGGGACTCAACGTTCCAAGCTCGATGGCTTCAGAACAATAGAAACAAAACTTGATAGAATATCCGACTGTTACTTGGGCCGATCTTTATAACTGGTATCAATCAAAGAACAGGGTCGAAGATGATCAAATTGGGGACCCTTCCAAGTCTGTGTATCCCGTCAAAACAATCAACAAAGTCAAGAGACACATTGATCGTGAACCGAGATCAAACAAGAATCAGTATCAACCGTACAATGGAGATCGAAGAAGCAGTGGTTCTGGGCAAAACCCTGTGAGAAATGAAAGAAGAAGTGACCGAGGTCAAAGAAACGGGGACTCATGATCAAAAATAGTTTTGATAGGCCCATCGGTCCTAAAGAAGCGCCAAGAATATCAGAGTAAAACTTCAACGCCACCGCCGTCGCCACCATATCTGCCATCGGACGCATCAAAGACACCAAATGGCCTCGACCTCTAAAGTCCGACCTAGCCCAAAGGGATCCTAACCTGATGTGAAAATATAATGGTACTCATGGCACAGAACAAAAGATTGCCGACATTTAAGAGAGGAGGTAGCCCGGTTGTTCAACAACGGACACCTTCGAGAGTTCCTGAGCGTTCGAGCCAAGAACCACTTCAAGAAATGAGATTCTAGTAAATAGATCAAGCAAGAGAACCTCAACACGTCATTAACATGATCATTGGTGGGGTCAATGTTCCCTAGGGGCCGATGCTGAAGCGCACCAAAGTATCCATCACAAGGAAAAAATGAACTCGGGATTACATACCAGAAGGAACATTGTCTTTCAATGATGAAGACACTGAGGGGATCGTGAAGCCCCACAATAATGCACTGCTAATATCAGTACTTACAAATAAATCTCGAATTAAGCCTGTGTTAATTGATCCAGGTAACTCATCTAACATCATCATATCGAGGGTCTTCGAACAGCTCGACCTATAAGATCAGATCGTACCTGCGGTCCGAGTCCTGAACGGGTATGTGAGACCACTAAAGAGGAGATAATATTACCGGTGAACATCGCCGGGACCACTCAGGAATCCAAATCTATGTGATCGAAGGGGATATGAGGTACAATGCTTTGTTGGGGAGACTATGGATTCACAACATGAGGGAAATGCCCTCAACACTGCACCAGGTACTGAAATTCCCAACATCTGGAGGAATAAAAATAGTTTACGGGGAGCAACCGGACGCCAAGGAAATGTTTGCGATAGACGAAGTGATCATGATATCCGTACTTTCGACATCGGAGGGTCCAAACTCGATGGCCAAAGAGGAGGAGAAATAGCAATTACTTTCCTCGATAGAATCAGAGAATCAGGGGATAGATGGGGACGATGACTACGGAGTTCCCAGATCTTATGTCCTCCGACGAATCCGACACTACCAAATCAACGGTCGAGGAACTATTGAAAGTTGTACTGAACGAACACTTGCCTGATCGAAAGGTATACCTGGGAGCGGGGTTGAATGCTGAGCTCAGGAAAGAACATTCAATTTCTTATAGCTAGCGAATATTGTTTCTCTTGGTCCCACCTTAATATGACAAGAATCCCACCGGAAATAACCACTCACAAGTTAAGCCTGTTACATGAAGTTCCACCCAGTCAATAAGAAGAGGAGACCCCAGTCCAAGGTCAAACACTCTTTCATCAAGGACGAGGTATCTAAAATCCTTAAAATAGGATCCATTCGGGAAGTTAAATACCTGAATTGGATAGCAAACGTAGTGGTAGTCCCTAAAAAAGAAAATAAATTTAGAATGTGTGTAGACTATAAATATTTGAATAAGACATGTCCCAAGGACTCCTTCCCTCTTCCCAACATCGATCGCATAATCGATGTAACGACCAACCACGAGATCCTCAATTTTCTCAACACCTATTCTAGGTATAACAAAATACGGATGAACCCGGACGATTAGGAAAAAACTTCCTTCATCACTAAGTATGGCACTTACTGCTATAACATTATGCCGTTCGGACTAAAAAATGCTGGTGCCACCTAACAACGCCTAGTAAATCGGATGTTTGAGGAATAAATAGGAAAATTAATGGAGGTTTAAATTGATGATATATTGGTTACGTCCTTGCGCGCAGAGAACCATTTGAAACATTTGCAGGAAACCTTCGGCATATTGAAGAAATACAATATGAAGTTAAACCCGGAGAAATGTGTATTTGGAGTTGGATCCGATAAATTCCTCGGATTCATGGTATCCAACTAGGGAATCAATATCAACACCGATAAGATTAAGGCCATCAAAGATATCACTGTCGTGGACAACGTAAAGGCCGTGCAAAGATTAACGAGAGTATAGCCTCCATAGGGTGGTTCATCTCGAGGTCTTCCAATAAGAGCCACCGGTTCTTCTCACTGTTGAAGAAGAAGAACAACTTCTCATGGAGCCCGGAGTGCCAACAGGCCTTGGAGGAACTCAAGCGGTATCTATCGAGCCCACATCTGCTTCATACTCCAAAGATAGACGATCAACTATACCTATACTTAGCAGTATCAGAGATAGCGGTAAGTGGATTCCTTGTTCGGGAAGAGAAAGGTACGGAATTTCTGATTTACTATGTTAGCAGAACTCAAGGCGAGGCCGAAACTAGATATGCTCACCTAGAAAAATTGGCGCTCAATTTGCTAAGCGCCTCTAGGAAGCTGAAACCATATTTTCAATGTCATCCCATATCTGTTATGACTACTTACCCATTGAGGAATATAGCGAATAAACCCGAAATCTCGGGACGGTTGGCCAAATGAGTCATAGATATCAGCGGGTATGATATTGAGTATCAGCCCCGGACCGCCATTAAATCACAAATACCGGCATACTTTGTGGCTGACTTTATGCCGGTCCTAATACCCGAGGTTGAAAGAGAGTTATTATTGAACTCAGGGACTTCTTCGGGGATTTGGACCCTCTTTACTGACAGTGCCTCAAATGCGAAAGTGTCCGGACTTGGCATCGTATTGAAGCCACCAACAGGGAATGTCGTTAAACAATCTATTAGGACTTTAAAATTGACTAACAACGAGGCCAAATATGAGGCCATAATTTTTGGTCTCGAAGTAGCCAAAAGCTTGGGGGCGGAGGTGATCGAAGCTAAGTGTGACTCCCTCTTTATGGTGAACCAACTTAATGGGAAGTTCGAGGTCAATGAGGAACTAATGCAATACCTGGATAAGTTGCAGGTAACATTACATCTGTTCAAGGAATGGACTCTACAACATGTACCTCGGGATAAAAACAATGAGGCCAATGCCCTTGCTAACTTGGGGTCATCGGTCGAAGATGATGAGTTCAACTCGGAGGCAGTCGTACAACTCATGAGATTAGTATTGGAAGAAGACCATGTCGAGATAAACTCAACGAGCTTAACTTGGGCCTGGAGAAACTAATATATAGAGTAACTGAAGACCAAAAAATTATCCTTGGATCTAAAGGAATCGAGGGCCTTGCGTACGAAGGCAACTCAATTTAGCTTGTCCGAAGACGGAACCATGTTCAGAAGAACATTCGATAGCCCACTCGCAATATGTCTAGGACCGGGTGATACTGAGTACATTCTGAGGGAGGTCCACCAAGGCACCTGCGAAAATCATTCAGGCGCCGAATCATTGGTCCGAAAAATAATCAAAGTCGGCTGCTACTAGATCGACATGGAAAAGGATGCGAAAGAGTTCGTACAAAAATGTGACGAATGTCAAAGGCATGCTCCGATGATTCATCAACCCGGGGAGTTGCTGCATTCGGTCTTGTCACCCTGGCCGTTCATGAAATGGTGGATGGATATCATTGGCCCCCTTTCATAGGCACCCGATAAGGCTCAATTTATATTATTTATGACTGACTATTTTTCTACGTGGATGGAAGCCCATGCATATGAGAAGATCAGGGAGAAGGAAGTCATCGATTTCATTTGGGACCACATAATATGCCAGTTCGGAATGCCGGCCGAGATCATGTGCGACAATGGGAAATAGTTCATCGGCATCAAAATAAGCAAGTTTCTCGAAGACCACAAGATCAAAAGGATCCTATCAACACCCTACCACCCTAGTGGGAATGGGCAGGCAGAGTCCACCAACAAAACCATACACCAAAATCTCAAAAAGAGGTTGACCGACGCCAAAGGAAAATGGAAAGAAATCTTGCCCGAAATCCTATGGGCATATTGGAAGACCTCGAAGTCCAGTATTGGGGCCACCCCGTTCTCGTTGGTTTACGGTGCCAAAGCTCTAATACCGGTTGAAGTCGGAGAACTGAGTCTCAGGGTCGGATATGCGGCTAAAGAATCAAATGACAAGGCCATGAATATGAGCCTAGATCTGTTAGAAGAAAGGCGCAAAGCCGCCCTTATCTGATTTGCCGCCCAAAAATAGCGGATCGAGAGGTATTACAATCGAAGGGCCAACCTTCGACACTTCAATATAGGGGACTTAGTATTAAGAAAGGTCACACTAAGCAGCCAGAACCCAAATGAATGGAAGCTGGGGCTAAACTAGGAAGGTTCGTATCAAATTATCGAGATCACCGAAAAAGGATCGTACAAACTCGGAGCAATGAATGGTGAACGACTAACGAACAACTGGAACGTAACTCACTTGAAGTGATAATACTACTCAGGTATGACCCCATTAATTATTTTTACTTATTTGCATTTTGAACTAACACTTGCAGGAAACCGTCAAAGAACGATACAATTTTTAGGCCTGAAAGCACGCGTTGCACTCTTTTCCCCTTGAACCGGTTTTGTCAAAATGGGTTTTTTGGCAAGGTTTTTGACGAGGCAACAGTAAATCGTGCTAACATAGAATTGAAGACCGGACACAAACCAGTGTCGAAGATCATGACAACAACATTCAAGGCCTCTCTATGATCGACATCGAACATTGGATGGCATCACCCTCGGACAAGGACTTTAGTAAGGAAAGAAACTTTGTGATCGAATAGTCTCGGCTCGATCGATAGGATTTACTATAAGGGCCAAACGATCAAATGAACCGTGCCCACATAGACTGTCCGAGACCTAACACAAAGCTTGTACACATGTGTAACAGTATATATTACGCACAGAAATGAAAGGAAATTTCTACCTTGTGGATAAATATCTTATCCTTTGAAAAAACATTTCCTCTTAATAGATTTTCTACATTCGATCCCCTAAAGATATAGAGCCCAAGGGCCACCTTTATATGGGCTCAAATGATTGCTCTCACTCGAGGACTATCGTCGAAAGACAAGCTCAAACGGCCCGGACTGTCAAAGCTCAAGGGCACAAGACCTATTAGGCAGTGCCCAAACTTTAAAGGCTACAGTCATCCCTATTCAGGGACTGTTATCTTGGGAAAACCTTGATAACTCGGGGTAACGAGCCCATTAGGAAGGTCTCGTGGTTGAGCATCGAGGCTTGCAAATACGAGGAAATACATTAGGAGTACCAAAAAACTAGTTCAAATGTGAGAAGAAAAATTGAAATCTTCAAGAGTTACCTGGTTCAGCGCCTATTGTGCTTCGTTGAACTAGCACGGTTAGTCCACCTCGTTCATTTTGGCTTGGTCCTCTTCGGTCACTAAGCGTCAAGAATAACTTAACACCCTTACGGGGGTGAAAAGAACCCGAGCATCCTCCGAATGGTGATGACAATGGAACGCTTCTGATTAGGATCCACACTCGGGGCATGGAACTAGTTGATCAGTTTCGGGATTGAGTTAGGTCCACCTACCCCCAAGGATGGACTCTTCCTCGATACTTCTATGTCACCCAATTCGGTGGCATCTTATGTGGCGGTAGAATCCACACCATCAAAAAAACCGCGGAGGGGGTCATTCGCTTTGTGGGACCCCTCATTGGGGAGCTCTTTCATCATTTGAGCCTCGTTGTACATGGATTCAGTGAATGAGGGTGACTCGGTGATATATATCACATTGAATGTCTCCTTTAGGAGAATCATCCTGGGTAGCTTCGATCCCGATCTCCCTATTGACCTCCCTGGCTTGAGGCAGATTGGTCTCACGGGTTTCTAGTTTAGAGACCCCCCACTCTTCGGGCTGCGATGACTCGCGGGTCCAGGATGAAAGGTTATTCCCCCTTAGAATCGTCTCTCAGCCGATAGAGTATGTCTGAAGGTGGTTCTTGGGAGCTGGTGCTTTCCTTTGGCTTGTGCACTAGCTTTCTACTCGTTCTCTTTTTCTTCGAGTTTGGGGAACACAGAGCTTTCCTCTTTTTCTTCTCTTCGGCCTATCCCGGAGCAGGGGACCTAATAGGTAATTCCTTTCCACTGACTAGAGGACTAATCTCAACATCCTCGGATAAACCTACAAAAAGAAGTAAAGGGAATAAGGGCCTAATGATTACAAATATAATCCTTATACTACCTACTTTAGAAAGAAGTCTCACCATGGGAACGGGCCTCCCAACGGCCCTTCGAGAGCTTGTGCCACGAGCTCTCAGAATATGGAACTTGTGATACGATACCCTCGGCCCACTACTTGAGTCGAGGGACAACGTTCGAGACCCAAGCAACGACTCACCACCACAAAGCTTCGGTAAGAAAAAGAGAAGTAAGTGTAAGATCGACATTCGAAAGTAAGTCATACGTACGTGAGATATTCCACTTCTCAGGGAATGACCTACACTCGGCTGGGATTAAGTCCAAAGTCCCTACTCGGACAAAACGGCCTTGCCAGCCCCGATCCTGGTTCTCATCAATCCTTGAGATTGGCACTTTACTTGCCCGACGCACAAGCTTTATCAGTCCCCCCAGAAGATTCGGGTACTGTATAAGCGAAGAAGATGGTCGATGGTGAACGAGCACCCATGGATTTTGTTCACGAAAAATCAGAGGAGGATCAGGATCCCCCAGAGCGAAGGATGAATCTGACCCAGGCATACCTCGTACCTCTTACAGAAATCTATGATGACCAGGTCTACCAGACCTAATGTAAAGGGATAAGTGTAAACACTTAGGTACCCCTCGACATGGGTGGTAATGGCTTCATCGGGGCCGGGGATCACTATGTCCTTATCGGTCAAGTTGTAGTCTTTTCGGACCGTAGGGATGACTTCTTCAGTGATCGAGCTGATGTATCTCGAGACCTCCTCACATCGGCCCTATACATAGGAAGGTGTTTCAATCTTTAAATTGGGGTTGACCGAGCATCCTCTGGGGATGAACATTTTTAAAGGGGTTTCAGGTACTGGTTTGTCGACGACAACGCGTAAAACGTTCTCCTCGGCCTCAGTAGCCGACCGCGAAGTAAAAGGGGTTTCTTTTTGGGGAACGGTTTTTGAAGTCTTTGACATTTCTTTAAAAAATGGAGGAAAATCTGAGAGAGGTGGAGAAAGAAAATAAGTTGAAATATTGGATTAGATGGCTTAAGATGAAGAGGGGTAAAAATTCTTGCAAAGGATCTCGAAAAACTGGAGTAAAAGTGCTAAAAATTGTTGAAATCATGAAGGTACTAGGGTAGAAGGTTTGGAGGTAAAGTTAAAATGAACAAAGGAGGGGGTATTTCTAGTAGTTCAACGGCATTTGGCATCCAGGGACGCCGACTGTCGGTTGATATGCATATAATTCCATTAAGACTTGATTGATGTGATATTTTGGTTGTTTTGTCATTTCAGTCACGGTGTATCAAAGTAAGAACAGAAAGCTCATGTCATTTCTCGTCGTTTACTCTCTGAAAAATAAGGGGACTATTTGTATACAGGTAAAATCGAGTTCATGGTGCATCCTAACATCCGACAAGATAAGCCAAGCTCGAGGTATGGCAATAAGGGACCGAAATCGAGCCAAAGTCCTATTGGGCTAGAACCCGAGGGCATGTCGCCTGCATTTGAGGATATCAAGGCCATCGATCCTAGCCTCAAACGACTTCAAAGAATATAGTCAGATGATCCAGCATAGCTAACATAATGCCGAAATATCCGTGACCGGCCGAATTTTACTGTGGGGATCTTGACACGTATCGATGAAGGACCGAAATCAGTAAATCAGAAGATTTTTTACCTTTGTTAGAGTTGTACCTAAAGTAGGACCCCCTTACTATATAAAAGGGATATGATAATTCATCAAACACATTGTATCACGCACTCAAAAGCAGTACATTATTATTCTCTCTATCTTTAACCTCTTGTTCTTTTTTATCAACAACGGTTATGGTGAGCCTGACTCGAGAGAGATTGTTCCATCAAAGCTGAAACTATCCAGTTCGTGTGGTTTGAATTTATTTTATCTTTATTTATTCAATAGCAACTTAATTTATTGCTTTGTATCAAGTTAATTCGCATATCCTTAAAACAATTTATAAATTCAATTGTTATCGAGGGTAAACACTTCTCTCTCAGCATGCTCTCATTTGTAAGTGACTTCAAGCTTCCAAGAATGAAGAACAATAGAACAAGGACCAGTTTCTAGCACTGCATTACCTTATGTCCTTAGTTGTGTTGTAATTTTTTTAGAGCAATTTACTTCTAATTTCTACTTAGCTTAGCTATAAGCACTATGTCGGAAATCTGTTGTAAAACCATAAACCTTTTATTTGTGTCATGTTTAGCGCTAGTCGAGTTTTGAGCTTTGTAATAGAGTTATTACAAAGAGGCTTGTAATATATTTATTACAAGTGATTGACGGATACGAGTTTAATTCCTAGGTTACATTAGTTTGTAATCTGAAGTTTGCTCAGTAGTGAAGTTGAGATCCTACAAGTGTAGGTCGTGGTTTTTAGTCCCGTGAGTTGGGAGTTTTCTACGTAAAACTCTGTTGTGTCATTTACTTATCTTTGTTTGTGTGTGTTGTGTGGGAACTCATAGAGAACCGGGTTCTCTATACGGTTTGATTAAATCCTAAGTTTCTATCAATTGGTATCAGAGCAGGTTCTTTCTATCAGGCTAACACCTAGAAAGGATCCTCTTGGCTGCTCCACCAAACTTTGAAGAAGGTTAATCTACCTACAAACCACCAAGGTTCAATGGATAATACTACAGATGGTGGAAGACAAGAATGCATGATTTTATCATGGTTGAAGATTCAAGGCTCTGGGATGTTATATGCAATGGACTCTTCGTCCTTATGAAGACCATTGGTGAACCAACAGTGATAGTTCCCAAGATAATGAAGGAGTACAATGATGCTGACCTCAAAGATATAGAGAAGAGCTTTCGAGCAAAAATGATCCTCATCTGTGGTATTGGACCAGACAAATACAACATGATCTCTTCCTGTCAATCAGCCAAGGAGATCTGAGAAGCTCTCCAAACGGCACACGAGGGAACAACTCAAGTCAAGCAGTCGAAGATCGACATGCTCACCATTGAGTATGAATTATTCAAGATGAAAGATGATGAGTCCATTCAGGATATGCACATTTGATTCACCTCCATCATTAATGAGCTTCACTCTTCGGGAGAAACCATTCCAAGGAACAAACTTGTGAGGAAAATACTTACTGTACTACCTGGTTCCTGGGAAAGCAAGGTTAATGTTATCACAGAGGCAAAGGATCTGCAAAAGCTGACCATTGATGAACTCATTGGAAATATGAATACATATGAAATGAAGAAAAAGAAGGACCATGAAAGAGGAGAACCCAAGAAGGAGAAGAACCTCGTCCTCAAGGCTGACAATAATGACTCAAGTGGCGAAGATGCTCATGGCCTATCTAACAAAAAGATTTCAGAAAATGGTGCCCAGAAATGGAGGCATTCCAAAAAGGGGTAGCTCCAACAGACCAAAAGGCTATGACTTCTGTCATAAATATGGAAATACAGGACATTTAATCAAAGACTGTCCTTTGCACAAGAAAGATCAGTACAAGCACAACATAGACAAAGTAGCCAAGAGGAACCCGGTTCCTGACAAAAGATCCAAGAGAAAAGATGATGCTGACAATGTTTTGAAACAAGATCTTGCTACATGGGGAGATTCCTCTAGTGAATCTGAAGGATATGATGAACAAGGTGATACCTTAATAATGGTCGTTGAAAGCGAAGCAGCTGAGTATGATTCTATCTTTGCCTTGATGGAAAAATCTGATAATGATGAAGATGATGACGACGATGAGGTAAACTTTCTGGGCGTTCAAAGAAATTTGAAGTCCTATTCTCGAAAGAAGCTTATATCCTTGGAAAATGTTCTAATTGATAGGTATCACAATCTCATTAATGATAAAAATGGGCTAACTGTTGAACTAGGAGAAGTAAAACATGAGAGAGATGTTTAGTAGTCGTAGTGGTCGATTTGAAAGAAACCATTGAGGTTTTAAAAAGGGAAAATGATGCTTTAGCTATAAAAAATTGCAAACGTAGAGCATGAGACAAATGACCTGCTGGTAGTAGTTGTGGACCTAAAATAAACAATTGAGGGACAAAAAAAAGAAAAGCATGCATGGGAACACTCAAAAGGGAAAGGAAGATGCAAGTGAGGCACGCCTTAGGCTTGAAAATGAGCTAAAATTAGTGAAATCCAGTCTGTGTTGAACTTGAGAGAAATAGACTTAAGTGGACCAGGTCCTCCGATGCAATCACCACTATGTATAAGAAGAATGGCAGGAACATGCAGGGAATCAGGCTCCAAAAGGAAATGACTTCTTACAATCCTCATAGCAAGTACGTTATTGTCCCTGATAATTGGCTTTGCACTCATTAAGGTAACACTGGGAACTTTAAAGAAACCTGTAAAACTAGATTTCAGTCCCAACAGAAAAATAAAGCTTTTGCTGAAAAAGTACTACTGTTAAAGAAGCTGGTCTCTCAAATAAAAAATGTGTGATGCCTGCTTGGACAAAAAGAACTTTGATTCACCTTTTTCCTTATTACAAGGGACCCAAACTTGTTTGGGTTCCTAAGTGTAATCCTTGATTTCCTCGTGTAGGGAGCAGACAAAGGAAGCAACCAAAAATTATATATGGATAGTGGCTGCTCTAAGCACATGACTGGAAGCATCAATGATTTCCTTTCACTCAAAGCCCAGCAAGGAGGGAGTGTGTCCTTTGGCAATGGAAAAAAGGATACATTCTAAGAGTAGGAAGAATTTGAAAGACATTCACTCACTCAATTGAGAATGTGTATTATGTGAACTACTTGAAATATATCCTACTGAGTGTTTCTCAAATCTGCGACTGATATTTAGCTTAAAGTGTATATATTCTATGTATATCGCCTCATATTTTACTTTTGTTTTGTGAGTTTTAGATGATAAATATGATGATTTATATTAATTTGAAGTGTTTTTATGTGTAGGAATGATTCAGGATCAGTCGGGGGCGAAACGCGCGAAATCAGAGCAAAAACGGACGAAACCGGGAATTCCGGGTTTTTGGGCGCCACAGTCAAGGCTGGGTGCCACCTGTGGCGCTGTAAACAGTGGAATTTATAAGAGCAGCACCCTGGTGGGCACCCGGCACTAGCCAGAGCGCCGGTTACGGGGGATTTTCTTGTTTTGCCTGGGACATGGTTATTTCGGCCCAAACCCTACCCAACGCGTATAAAAGGAATTCTAAGCTTATTTTTGAGTTTTTTATGACATTTTGGAGAGAAGATACACACGGTATCATTAGAGAGCAAAGGATTTCTCAGTTCTTCATCTTATTCTAGTATTTTCAATTTATGCAACACTTATGCAATTGTGTTATTTTAGCATGAGTGGCTAAACACCCATTGTTCTGGGGTTGTGGTTTAGCCATGAATATTGTTATTCGACATTAAGTTAACCTTGATTATAGTTCACTCAACATATAGTTGTTTCTTCAATTCTGCGTTTAATTGCTTAATTTTCTGGCCATCAGTTAGGTTCTATATACTATCTATGTTATGCTTGGGAAAGCCGTATATAGATTAGGGAAGAATTGAAGAGAGCACGATCTTAACCCTTCAGGGGAGCGGATTTGTGGTTAGGATAGGAATATACCTAGTCACCGTGCTTAATTAAATATCATAATCTTAGGCATTCTGATAGATTAATTTCATAGGAATATAGGTGTTAATCTATTGAGAATAGGCGAGTAGTGCTTCGGGAGAAGGCTATGAGAGCATTTATCGATTAATTAGCAACCATGAGTGAATTCTATGAAAGGGAGAGTTAATTAGAATGAAATACGAGTGGTGAATTGATCACAACCCTGGAATATTTGTCTCTACTGAATACACAACAATACTCTCGTTACTTTATAATTAGTTATTTCATAGAATCGTAGTATAAAATAGTTACATTCCTGGATTTTATTTTGGCTTGATTAAATAACAATTAGAGTGAATTATCAAGTAGGAAGCAAGTCCTTGTGGGTTCGACATTTAACATTATATTACTTGCTACGACCACGTATACTTGTGTGTGCGTTTGGAACCAACAAGTTTTTTGGCGCCGTTGCCGGGGACTTGAATATAGGCTACTTTCTAACGTCACATGATTTTTTGCTCTGCTCTCAGGAACTTTGATTGAATGCGTAGGGTCAGAAGTCAGGACAGGCTTGACGGCTTTGACCCCGAACCTGAGAGAACATTNACCTCCAGCATCGTGAAGCCCAGAATCACTGGGCACTTTGAGCTGAAATAGAGCATGATCCAACTACTTCATGCAAACAGGCAGTTTTTGGGTCTTCCACATGAGGACCCACAACAACACATTCTGAACTTCTTGGAGGTATCACTAACGGGGTCACACCATATTATGTGAGGCTCACGCTTTTCCCATTCTCTCTATTGGGCGAAGCAAAGCGATGGCTGAAGGCAGAACCAGCTAATTCCATTACAACATGGAACGATTTGGCGAGAAAATTTCTGGCAAGGTTCTTTCCTTCAGGAAAGACTGCAAAGATCAGGAGTGAGATAGTCTCCTTTAGACAGAAAATGGGTGAATCTTTATATTCAGCATGGGAAAGGTTCAAGGGGCTACTCAGAGACTGCCCTCATCACAATTAGACAAACGAGGTGTTAGTTTACACTTTCATTGAGGGGCTCCATCCGCAAACAAAAATTGTGGTAGATGCCGCAGCCGGAGGTCAGGTGTTGGAGAAGAATTATGATGAAATATTTGCATTACTGAATAAATTCTCCAAAATCAATCCAGACTGGCAAGGTGAGATGGGGAGAAATGTGGTTCAAAAGTCACAAAGGGTTCTTGAACTAGATGTTATCTCAGCATTGTCAGCTCAGATTTCTACATTGACTAACCAAGTCAATTAGATGAACCTGATCATTAACAAGCAACAATCTCAACCACTGCAACAGGCCCAACCAGTGCAACAGATTCAAGTATTTTGTGAAGTCTGTGGAGAGGGTCATTCGAATGATTTATGCCCAGTTAATCCAGAGTTTGTCTGCTTTATGGGTAACGCGAATAGGGGAAAAGCAAATCAATATGGAAACACTTATAACCCTAACTGGAGAAACCACCCAAACTTCTCTTGGGGTGGAAATCAAGGCACTTAGAATCACTACAGGCATCCAGCACCTCAACATCAGTACAAACCACCTCAGGCTGAACAATCAGCAAGCCTTGAGGAGGTTATGACGAGAATGATGAACGACCAACTTGCTTTCAATTAGAAAATGATGGCTGATCACCAAGCCCATACTGTAGCAATGAGAAATTTGGAACGTCAAGTGGGGCAACTCGCCAGTTCTCAAAATACCCGACCAACGGGGGCTCTCCCAAGTGACACTAAAGCTAATCCTAAAGCATTTGTTAATGTTGTATCATTGAGGAATGGGAGGCAATTGGAAGAAGTCCAGTCCAAAATGAGAAAGCATGTAACTTTTAATGAGAAACCAGCCACTATTGAATCAACTTCAGACAACCCAAAAGAATCAGAAAAGCCAGCAACGGAGGCGGTGGCTGAGCAACCCCGCACCATTTGTTGCGAGGCCACCCCCTCCATTCCCTTAAAGGTTGCAAAAGGTGAAAGATAATGTCGCATACAAAAAGTTTCTTGACCTCTTGAAGCAGGTACAAATCAATATTCCACTGGTAGACATTCTGCAGGAGGTGCCCAAATATGCTAAATACATCAAGGACATTGTGGCCAATAAACGAAGGCTGACTGAGTTCGAAACCGTGGCGCTCACTGAGGAAGTTAGCTCAAGAATTCAAAGCAAGCTACCTCAGAAATTAAAAGATCCGGGTAGTTTTCCTATCCAAATCTCAATTGGTAAGCATGCAGTCGGGCGGGATTTGTGCGATCTTGGGGCAAGCATTAATTTGATGCCGCTATCTGTGTTCCAGCAGTTGAGGTTGGGTGAGCCACGCCCAACAATAGTGATTTTACAATTGGATGATCGCTCCCTTGCTATGAGCCTAATCAGGAAGTCCCATTTATTTTGGGGCGTCCCTTCTTAGCTACAGGCCGAGCTATCATTGATGTGTATGAAGGGAAAATGACGATGCGAGTTGGTGATCGAGTGGAGGTGTTTAATGTTTACAAGGCACTCAAGTTACCTGTCCACTATGAAGAGCTATCCATGATTACTGTAGTGGAAAGCAAATTGGCATCAGTGGTTCCCTACATGAGTCCTGTTGATCCTCTTGAGAAAGTGTTGGTTGGGGATGAAGAAGACAGTGAGGATGAAACAAGGGGAGACATTGAGAAAGTTCTTGAAGTATCCTACAGTTACCTCCACGGGCTAGGAAAATTTGAAGAGTTGAACAAGTTTGTTACTCTAACCCCTCCTAAGCCATCAGTTGAAGAGGCTCCAAAGCTGGAACTCAAACCTCTTCCAGCACATTTACGCTATGCTTATTTGGGGAACTCTGAGACATTGCCCGTGATCATCTCGTCCAGCCTGACCAATACACAAGAAAAAAAATTACTTAGGGTACTTCGTGAGCACAAAAAGGCGATTGGGTGGACCATTGCAGATATTAAGGGAATCAACCCATCGTTTTGCATGCATAAAATCTTTTTGGAAGATAGACACCGCCCGAGTGTTGAGCATCAAAGGACGCTAAATCCAATCATGAAAGAAGTAGTGAAGAAAGAAGTCATAAAATTGCTGGATGCAGGTATCATTTTTCCTATTTTTGACAGCAACTGGGTGAGCTCGGTTCAATGTGTGCCCAAAAAGGGAGGGATGATNATTGCTTTCTGGATGGGTATTCAGGTTACAATCAAATTGTCATATGCCCAGAGGATCAGGAGAAGACCACGTTTACTTGCCCTTATGGCACCTTCGCCTTCAAGCGAATGCCATTTGGTCTTTGGAATGCACCAACCACTTTCCAGATATGTATGATGGCCATTTTCACTGATATGATGGAAAAATTCGTAGAGGTGTTCATGGATGACTTCTCAGTCTTTGGGTCATCTTATGATGATTGTTTGAAAAAATGTGAGCATGGTGTTGGCCCGTTGTGAAGAAACGAATCTGGTGTTAAATAGGGAGAAGTGTCACTTTATGGTGCAGGAAGGCATCGTTTTGGGCCATAGAGTATCTAAAAGTGGCATCGAAGTTGATAAGGAAAAAGTGGAGGCAGTTGAAAGACTACCTCCACCAATTTCAGTGAAGGGCGTCCAGAGTTTCTTGGGACAAGTAGGATTTTATAGGCGCTTTATTAAAGATTTTTCTAAAATTGCTATTCCTTTGTGTAGGTTACTGGAAAAAAATGTCAAGTTCAATTTTGATGCACCCTGCCTGAAGGCATTTGAGTAGCTCAAAAAGGAATTGGTAGGTGCCCCCATAATTGTTGCACCTGATTGGTCAGTACCATTTGAGCTTATGTGTAATGCAAGTGACCATGCAATTGGGGCAGTGCTAGGCCAAAGAAAGACAAAGTGTTTTATTCCATCTACTATGCGAGTAAGACCCTTGATGATGCACAACAGAATTACACCACCACTGAGAAGGAGCTGTTAGCTGTGGTGTGGGACTTTGAAAAATTTCGGGTATACTTGGTGGGAACAAAAGTTATAGTCCACACAGATCACGCAGCAATCAGGTATTTATTTACAAAGAAAGAATCTAAAGCTAGATTGATGTGCTGGGTTTTATTGTTGCAGGAATTTGATGTGGATATAAGAAACCGAAAGGAAACGGATAACCAAGTAGCTGACCATCTGTCGAGGCTGGAAAATCATGATCATGTGGAGGAGGGTGGAGATATTAAAGAAGTTTTTCCTAATGAGCAACTTTTTGCTATAACCCAAGACCCTCCTCTGTGGTATGCTGATTATGTGAATTATCTGGTGAGTGGGGTACTTCCTCCGGAAATAGAATCTGAAGCAAGAAAGAGGTTGTTACGCGATGTGAAATTTTACTACATGGATAAGCCCTACCTGTACAAAGAATTTGGTGATCAGTTAATGAGAAAATGTATTCCTGATAAAGAAGTGGAACTTGTGATGTATGATTGTCATGCATCATCATATGGGGGCCATCATGGTGGCGATAGAACAACGGCGAAAGTGCTACAATCTGGTTTCTTTTGGCCAACGCTATTCAAAGACGCCCACCCATTTGTTAAAAAGTGTGACTAGTGCCAGAGAAGAGGAACGATCACAAGAAGCACAAGATGCCTTTGAATAATATCTTGGAGGTCGAGACTTTTGATGTATGGGGGATAGACTTTATGGGTCCATTCCCATCATCTAGGAGAAATAAATACATTTTGCTGGCAGTTGACTACGTGTCGAAATGGGTGGAGGCAATTGCATTGCCGACGAATGATGCCATGGTTGTTGTTGCGTTTGTGAAGAAGAATATATTCTCCAGATTTGGTACTCCACGTGCCTTGATTAGTGATGAAGAAACCCACTTTTGCAATCGATTGTTGAATAACCTTTTAGCTAAATATGGGGTCCGTCATCGAGTTGCAACAACATATCACCCTCAAACAAGTGGACAAGCAGAGGTATCCAACAGAGAAATCAAGCAAATATTAGAGAAAACGGTGAGTGTGAACATGAAAGATCGGGCTGCTATGTTAGATGATGCCTTATGGGCATACTGAACAACTTACAAACCACCAATTGAGGCATCATCGTACAAGCTGGTCTACGGGAAGGCATGTCACTTGCCCATAGAGCTTGAACATAAAGCATATTGGGCCATCAAGAAGCTAAACATGAACCTTGAAGCCGCGGGTGAGAAAAGATTGCTGCAGTTGGATGAATTAGATGAATTCAGGTTGCACTCATACGAAAATTCCAAACTTTACAAAGAAAAGACCAAGAGATGGCATGACAAACATATAAAGACGCGTCAATTTGAGCCAGGCCAACATGTATTATTATTCAATTCTAGGCTGAGACTGTTTCCTGGAAAGCTAAAATCAAGATGGTCAGGCCCGTTTGAGGTAGTGAGAGTCACTCCATATGGTGCACTTGAGTTGCGAGCTATACATGGTGAAAGAAAATTTTTAGTGAATGGACATAGAGTCAAGCACTATTGAGGTGGTACCATAAATCGTGAGAAGACCAAGGTCGTGCTCGCTGATTAGTGAGGCGAGACTCTGCGTCGTGCCGCGACATTAAATCAGGTGCTTATTGGGAGGAAGCCCAATTTTTAATCGCTTTCGGAGTTAACTTCTTAATTTTTTTTAGGAATAGATAGATTTGCTCTTTTTCCCCTTCTTGTAGGCTAAGAATCGATAGATATGATGGGGTAGGACATGTAATTGTGTATTTAAAAAGGATAGGGGGAGCGGGTATTTCATTCAAAAAAATAAAAATAATAATAATACGAAACTTCCCCC
Source organism: Nicotiana knightiana (assembly GCA_005239525.1). NCBI lineage: Eukaryota > Viridiplantae > Streptophyta > Magnoliopsida > Solanales > Solanaceae > Nicotiana > Nicotiana knightiana. Next base: position 50,722 of record ML376683.1, on the reverse strand, counting down.
AGCGCCCTGGTCAGCGCCAGGCGCCGCTGGGGGAACTGTAGACAGTGTACTATGGAACCCCCCAGCGTTGGGCGCTGGCTGGAGGGGGGGTCCAAATTTTTTTTTATTTTTTTGTTTTTTTTGTTTTTTTTGTTATTTATATTATTGTTTTCTAATTACCCTTACCCATTAAACCAAACCCAATTACCCATTCACACTAACACTATAACCCATCTTCTACCCAAATACCCACACCCCAAAAGAAAGAACACAAAACACTCTCCTCCTTCATCTCTCTCTCTCTCTCTAACTCGCCCATATACCCCCTCTCCCCCTCCCCAAAATTTTTTAATTTTCATCTTGTTTTTGTTTCTTCAATCTCCAGGTATGTTTTACTATTATCCTTTTATGTTTTTAGTGTAGTATCCATGGTAATTCCCATCCCCCATGAGCCCTAACTCCCAATTTTTTCTTTTATGCAATTACAAGACTATTTTGGTGGGTGGCTTTGTTGTTGATTGTGTTGTGATGATTTTATAGATGGAGTAGTAAAATTTAAAGTCCCTCTACTCTATTTAAAATTTGGGATGGCCATTCTTTTCCACCATTGTTGAAATCTAGAGCTCACAATTCATGCCCACAAGGTGTTTGTGCATATGCTAGAGTGACGTTCTAGCCACACCGGTGAAGTCTTGAGTAACCGAGTGTCTTGTAATTGAACTTGGGATAAGTGTGGGGTGTGTAGGAATGTGATACATGTTAAAAGTTGAGCTTGAAAGCGGAAAATTCATGTCTTTACACCATGTGTATTATGTATGATGTGTTGACTTGTTGTAGAAAGTAGTTATGTAGTGTAGTCTTGTAGTGTACATAATGAAGTGCGACATGCTATTGCCATGATAAATGTGAACTCATGTACCCATAATCACACTTTTTTTTTGAATAACTTGGGGAAGCCTTGAGTACCCATAGCTTTGGGAGGCAACACTTGCACTTTATATCATAAAAATAATAAAATCATGAAAGGAAGTGTCAATTACACCTTTGGTTTTTACATGTGCGATCCTTGTTAGGACGGGCACCACAACCTTAGGTACGATGTTTATCAAGTCTTATGCACTTATTTTCATGGTGTTGCAGGATTTCACATGGCTCGTGACAACATATTAGGTTATAGGCATTGGAAAATCCTCCTCCACCTCTCCATCCACCAAGAAAAGGAAGCAAGGAGATGGCCCCTCTCGCCTAGCCAAAGGCAAGCAATTGGCCGAAAGCTCACACCCTGCACCGATGAGACCTCGACCCTGGTTGGACTTAGTAGATGATGCAGCGGTTGCATGGAACAGGGACTTTGTGCCAAAAGGACGGTATATCTCCGAGGTAGGAATCAACACTAAAGCTTTGGAGCGGAACTTTCATGCAGTCATGAGCCAACTCCGTGCAAGGCACATGGAAAAGCTATTAGCATGCCCCGACAAGGAAAATTTGAGTATGATACGGGAACTTTATGCCAACTGGCATGATGGACATGTTACTTCAAGTGTAAGGGGGATTGAGATCAAAATGCACCGCATAGACATCTGCCAATACTTGGGGGTTGAAGATGTTGACCCCACGAGGCTTTAAAATTTCGTTAAGAGCCCCAAATATAAATTGATCCGTCACACTTTGTGTGGAGTTGACTCGATTGCCAAATGGGTTAAACAACATGGCACTCTTCATCTTCATATGGTCCGGTCAGACTTTAACAAGACTGCCAAGGTGTGGCAAAATTTTGTACAAGCACGCCTCATGCCCGCCGAGCATATCAGTGACTGCACTCGTGCTTGGGTGTGTGTCATTTACTTTCTGATGACAAGCCGAACCATAAATATGGGTGAATTGATCTTGGGTGATATGGCATGTACGAGATTTGGGCGGCAAATCAGGCGGTTTTTCTTTGGGAATTTGCTCACTAAGTATATGCTAGACCTTGGGGTGCCTGAGTCCCCAGGGTATGATGAGGTGGTGGAGGCGTCCCCCGGGCTTATGGACATTACTATACTATTGGAGCCAGCATCCAAGCTCACTCCAGCAACACGCTATGAAAGGGACGAGAGCTTCAGTAGGTACATTTATAGAACTCTGAACTTCTTGATGTGTAAAGGTGCTACGGACGTGGAGCGTATGGAGTTGCGTAGTGAGTTGTCCAGTTGTGCAAAGGAAATGTTGGGGATTGCACTTGGCAGCCCCGTTCATTCTTCTGACGATGTGAACACCGTCCGCGGCTCAGACTCAGAAGATGAGGGGGGTGAAGAGGTTACTGGACCCCGAGCAATCGCTCCTCTAGGCCCGGACGACGATGAGCCGGCAGATGCTGCCCTGGAGACTTCCGATTGACAGGGAGCATTTCTTTTCACCCTACTGTGTTTTGTTAATTTTATATGCATCGGGACTATGCATCCGTTAAGTGTGGGGTGAGGAGTATGCTACTTGTGATGTTGTTATATAATTGTATAGTTAGCGTTTTTGTTTTAGCATTAATTATGTGTTGTTTTAGTAATAGTCGCATTTTCACTATTTTTCGTTTTAGTTAATTACTAATTTTAGTTAGGTCAAAACAAGAAAAAGAAAAAAAAAAGGAAAAAATAGAGAAAACTCTCGGACGTTTCCCAACGATGGATCTGTAGGACAATTTTCTTGAGGGATAAAGTCCGATTTAAAAAAAAAATAGCAAAAATATTTTTTGTATTTTTTGTAGGATAGTTAGGTAGTATCCCTTGGTTTTTCTTTGGGCACCGGTTCTTTTCCAAGGGTGTAACTCGAACCGGGTATTCTAGTTAGTTTTTAACTTTAAAATTACTTTTTTTTTAAAGTAGTTAGGAAGAAACTGAGTTACTCTGTGATACCCATTGACATGTTTGATGCCGGCATATTAGGTTATGACATACATGTACGAAGAACAACAGAACAAGGACCAGTTTCCAGCACTGCATTGCCTTATGTCCTTAGTCGTGTTACACCATTGTTAGAGCAATCTATTTGTAATTCCTACTTAGCTTAGCTAGAAGCATTGTGTAGGAAATCTGTTGTAAAATCATAAACCTTGTGTTTGTGTCTTAACTAGAGTTAGTCGAGTTGTGATTTTGTAATAGAGTTATTACAAAGAGGCTTGTAATAGAGTTATTACATGTGATGAGTGAGGGATTAAGAGTTAAATTCCCAGGTTACAATAGTTTGTAATATGAAGTTTGCTTAGTAGTGAAGTTGAAATCCTACAAGTGTTGATCGTGATTTTTAATATCGTAAGCTGTGAGGTTTCCACGTAAAACTCTGTTGTATCATTTACTTATCTTTATTTGTATGTTGTATGAAAACTGTATAGATAACCAGATTCTCTATACAATTTGATGGACTCCTAAGTTTCTATTGTTATATTATGAACAATCGATAATGAGAGCTACTCTTTGGCATATGTTATCTGTTTGTTGGGTTAAGTAAGCATAAAGATACTTTAATATAAAAATAATTGAAGTATTTTAACTTTTAATACGTGTGAGAAGACGTAAGTTATCTTAGGGGAAGGCTTTGGGGTCACAAAATTGTCTGAAAGAAAACAGGTCAGCGAAGAAAACATATACATTAGACAGCTATAATGATAGTATATATATATATATATATATATATATAAAGTTCAGAACCAAAATATGGTCTTTTTGGACTTATAGCACCTTAATAGGTGTAAAAAAAAAAGGAAGACATAACTATATATATAGCGCCCAAGTACTGGGCGCTATACATAACAATAATTCTACCGTTAATATATAGCGCCCAGTACTTGGGCGCTATATATAAAAAGCTGCCATGCCAGGTATAGCGCCCAAATACCCGGAGCTATACACTAAAAGCACTATAAGGTTGGCCAGCCCATTGGTTAAAATGTAGATGTGAAGTGTGTTTTGTCCTTGAGGTACAAAGTTCAAACCCTTACACTAATATTTTTATATTTTTCTATTTCTTTTTCATTTTTTGTTTCTTTTCATTATTTGGTTTAAGTGTTTAGATATAAATCTTTTAATAGAGAAGCCATTTATTATTTCTTTAAAAAATAACCAATACTTTTAATAGTTGTTATTTTGTGTTATACGTAAAATAAAATTATTTTTTTTCTTTTATTTTCAAATTAGAATTATAAGTTTTATTTTATACTTCAAATTTCCATAAGAGAATTATATATATATATATATTGGTTCAATTATTTTACGGTTAATGTATAGCGCCCAGTACTTGGGCGTTATATATAGTTATGTTTTCCTTTTTTTTTTTTACACCTATTAAGGTGCTACAAGTTCAAAAAGACCATATTTTAGTTCTGGACTCTATATATATATATAGTCAACAAACTTCCTTCAATCAAAGACGTGACCGTCTTCCAGAATTGAATACTCAGGTAACTGGTGATTTGACTAGACAATTGACGAAATGAATCTTAAAGTCAAGTATCAACCATATAGTATTGAGGATCTGTACTGTCCAGATATTGACCTTATGTTAAATTAATGAAAGAAACGGATGATCAACAACAGCTTAATTAAAATCAATACAAACTTTATACTAAAATCTTGTTAGTATATATTGTTGGAACCAAATTACTTTAAAGATGAAAATTATCATTTTTTATCCAAGAACTATCATGTCAAATCATCAAGAATAAATTAAATGCTGAAGCGTACCTGAATCCATGAGTGCTGCACATATTCTTAGATCTTTCGGTCTACAGTCTTCCAAACTAAGACGTGATCCGTTCTTATCTTTCCAGCGATGAGATGTTAGAAAGAAAATCATATGTTTGATTTGGGGACCATAACTCATTTAATAAATGCACAAGTTTATGTATTTCTAATTTAGCCCATCATTAAACTAGAAATAATATTCGGGTATCTACACATAAAACCTCATACTTTATAAAGTATCTTTTTGGCCCATTTATCTTTAAATCTTAGTAGATCACTTTAATTTAGGCCAACTTTATAGTGATAGTAATCAACACACAATTATTCTTAGTACAATATATGTGGAAGTCCATAAATTCTAATAATCTCCCACTTGGACTACACATATATATGTATATAAAAGGGCAACCCGGTGCACTGAAGCTCCCGCTATGTGCGGGGTCCGAGGAAGGATCGGCCCACAAGGGTCTGTTGTGCGCGCGAGCGCGCACACAGACACACACACATATATATACAGACACACACACACATATAAGTATATATAACTTTATAACTTTATATCACCTTATGAACTCAAAATATTTGCTATCATAATCTGAAATACCTCAAAACAATCTCGTCCATCAATTATGCCAATATTGGACCAAAGCGGATTTTGTTTACACTTATCGCAACTAAACCTTCCTTGATCATGGATGCCAAACATATCTTAATAACATAGATCAAATATGGATGTGTAGCATGAAAATTACATGCAACGTGATCTAAGCATATCTATTTTTAACTGGTCCAACTGAAAAACAAATTAGCGGGGAAAATAAACTGAATACTTTATTTCTGCAGAAATATCCTCAAATATTCTTAAACTGAAATCATTACCCAAAGCATTAACTGAAAACTAAAATGTGTCTATAACAAAAGAGCATTTAAAAAAAAGTTACAAACTCCCACTAAAATTAAATATCCTCAAATGCATGACACCTATATGAGCAGTGTGCTCATGAAAGACCTTGGGTTGCAGTCCCTTAGTAAGCGGATCCGCAACCATGGAGTTTGTTTCAATATTCTCTATAGACACCTGGCCATTCTTCAATAATCAGGAACTTAATGACAATGTGCTCTGACTTTGTTGAACTCCTGTTATTATTGGAATACATGACAACTGACTTATTGTCACAAAATAACTTAAGTGGTCTTTCAATACCATCCACAATCTGCAACCCGGTAATAAAATTTTACATCTATATCCCATGATTAGATGCCTCATAACATGCTAAAACTCAGCTGCTATGGTGAAGGAGCAATAAGTGTTTGTTTAACACTCCTCCAGGATATAGCTCCTCCAACAAGCAAATAGATGTAGCCTGAAGTAGATTTCATGCTATCTTAGCATCCAACAAAGTCGGCATTTGAATATCCATTGATTTCTAACTTATCCGACTTTCTGTATGTGAGCCTTTGATTCTTTGTTCTCTGTAGATACTGCATGACTCGTTTGGCTGCTTTCCAATTATCAAGTTTGGGATTGCTTAAATATCTGTCCAACATCCCAACAACATACGTAATATCCGGACGCGTACAATCTTGAGTATACATCAGACTCGCTATTGCTGAAGCATAGGGAGTCATTTGCATTTTCTTAGTGTCAAAATCATTCTTGGGGCATTGTTTGAGACAAAACGTGTCACGACCCCAAATCCTAAACCGGCCGTGATGGTGCCTATCGTGGAACTAGGCAAGCCAATAATCACATGTTTACAGTTTCTTTAAAAATCCCAACCAATTTCAAGCATTTCATAAAATATACAGAATTTGGTAAATACATTAGGCCAATAAAATGTTCAACCAACCCCAAAACCCGGAGCCAACATGTCATGAGCATTTAAGAGAGATAAGCCAAAAAGGTATACTATTATAATACAAAACCTCTGAACAAATAGCTAGATACAACAAGAAGAGAAAACAGAGATGCTGCAGACGCGGAACAATTACCTCTATATCCCGCACTCCGGCTCCGCGCGGAATAAACAGCTAAAGCTCAGTATCTACACCTGAATTTGCACACAGGGGTGCAGGAGGTAATGTGAGTACACCAACTCAGTATTAATGAAAATAAATCAAGCCTAAGCGGCAAGAAACCACATAAAAATCAATGTCATCAATTCACAATATACACATCCTTTCTTTCCAACAGTATAAACATAGATATATGAAGTCATCATGCCTTAAAACCAACTTCAGAAAAATCCTTTGAGAAATGTATATTTTCAACAACTTCAAACTAAAAGATTTAGTGTGAAAATGAAGTAAATCATAAAGAGGCCTCTCAGGCAAACATATTTCATAATTTCAGATTGAAAGTGGTAAAATCATAAGTAGCCCCTCGGGCAAAAATATATATCATAATCAGCCCCTCGGGCATGCCTCACAGTCACTCATAATCAACCCCTCGGGAATACCTCACCATCACTCATAATCAGCCCCTCGTGCGTACCTCACATTCACTCATGCCTCCCAATCACTCGTCACTCGTCACTCGGCACTCGATGCGCTCACTGGGATGTGTGCAGACTCCGGAGGGGCTCCTTCAGCCCAAGTGCTAATATCAAGCCACCTCGTGGCGTATCATATCCTCACAATCAGTCTCTCGGCCTCACTCAGGAGAACCTCTCAAAAGCCCCTCGGGAAAATCAGTAAAATAGGGTATTCAACCCAAAACATCATTTTTAAATCTCAAAGTAGTGTAAATCAGGCTGAGTTTCGAAAACAGTAAGCACAATGCGACTGAGTGGAATCGTCAATAAATAGTGAGGAAAACAGCAGTAAAAAGCCCCCAAGGGCTTTAAACAGATCAGCACAAGGCCCCAAACAAGGCTTATAGCCCAAATTTTGCAACAATCTTTAGAACATAATTTAACATAAGATTTTGAGTAAAATATGAAACTCATTAGTTGCTGCAGAGAGGACCAAGTCTAATCCAAAAATCAGTGTGCGCCACATACTCGTCATCCGGCATGTGCGCCATTCTAAAATCAGTGAGAAATATGTAGTCCGGGGTTTCATACCCTCAGAATAAGATTTATAACCATTACTTACCTCTACCGAGCCACAACACTAGTCCGCTATGATCTTGCCCCTCAAATTGGCTCCTGATTGCTCCAAATCTAGCCAAAACCAGTTTAACAGCATTAATATATACTAAAGGAACACAACCCAATCGAAAACTATCAAATTATACAAGAATCTCAAAATTCGGCCAAACCCGAGCCCCGTACCAATGTCTCAGAATTCGATAAATTTCACATCACTAGAAACCTCGTCCTCCTACGATTCTACACATACCAAAAACACCACAATCGGACCACAATTGCCTACCCGAATTTCCAAAAGAATTTTCCAATCCTGCACCCATTCTTCCCAACCTTTTCCTTCTTTAATACTCCAATTTACAAGCCTAATCCGGAAAAAATAGCATAGAAATAATTTTAATAACCCGGGAACTTACCTCCACTGAAGAACCACTTATTCTCTCTTCAATTTTCCTTCAAATGAGCTCCAATCGCATGCAATAATGGTGAAATGAATAACATTTTACGGAGGTCTCTTTTATATTGTTCTGCCCAGCATTTCTGCACGCGCGGACACTTAATCGCACCTACTGACCCGCACCTGCTGTCCCAGGTGATCACCTGCGCAATCCCACTAACGAACCAATTTTCGCACCTACGACAACTTTTCTGCACCCGCAGTTTCGCAGGTGCGGCCAACTCTTCGCACCTGCGAATTTCCCCTGCCTAGACTCCTTTCGCACCTGCGCATGGACTTTCGCACCTGCACATGGCCTTTTGCACCTGCAACGTCGCACCTGCGGCTACCCATCCGCAGGTGCGGCCAACACCAGAAACTTACACCAGCAGCTATTTGCTGTAAATTTTCGAGTTCAAAACTCCACCAACCATCCGAAATCAATCCCGAGCCCCTCGGGGCACCAACTAAACATACCAACACACCCCATAGCACTATTCCAACTTATTCGAGCCTTCGAAACACCAAATACAACATGGAAATACCGAAATTACATCAAATTCAAGCCTATGAACTTTGAAACTTCCAAATTTCGCCAACTACGCTGACAACAACCAAAACACCTCCGATTGACCTAAAATTTTGCACACATATCCAAATGACATTACGGACCTATTCCAACTTCCGGAATCCCATTCCGACTCCGATAGCCTATTTTCCACTGCCGACCGAAATTCGCCAAAAACTAACTTTCGCCAATTCAAGCCTAATTCTACACCGGACATTAAAACTTCATTATGAACATACTCCTAAGTACCAAATCACCTAACAAAGCTATCTGAGCCATAAAATAATCATTCCTAGGTCGTTCACCAATAAGTCAACTCTCAATAGACTTTCTCAACTTTTAGGCTACTTTAGGAGACTAAATGCCTCAATTCTCGCCATGACCACTCCGGATCCAAACTAACTAACCCAACACAACATAAACAGGCTAAGAAATATATGAATAAGCAGAAATGGGGGAAACGGGGTAAATCACACGGAACGATCGTTACAAAACGTGTCTCCTTTGGCAACATGGGTCTCACCTTGCATGCCAAGTATCTTTAGTACTTTCTAAATATAGGCCTTTTTTGATAATCCAAGAATACCTCGAGATCGATCTCGATGTATCTGAATTCCTAGTACAAAATTTGCATCACCAAGATCTTCATCTCAAAATGCTTTGTTAGAAATTTCTTAATTTCATGCAATAAGCCTATATCATTTGTGGCGAGCAATATGCCATCGACATACAAAACCAAAAAATTATGCTTACTCCCACTAAACTTATAGTATACACGGTCATCGACAAGATTCATCTTGAAACCAAATGAGACAACAACTGGATGAAACTTGTAATACCATTGACGAGATGCTTGCTTAAGCCCATATATGGATTTTTTTAATTTGCAAACCATTGACTTGGTATCAGCGGATACAAGGTTTTCTGGTTGCACCATATAAATTGTCTCATCAATATCACCACTGAGAAACGATGTATTGACATCCATCTGATGTATCTGAAGATCAAAATGTGCAACTAATGCCAATATAGTCCTGACAGAGTCTTTCGATGAAACTAGAGAGAAGTCTCTTTATAATTGATGCCTTCTTTCTATGTGAATCGTTTAGCAACAATACGTTGCTTATACCTCTCCAAATTACTCATCAAATCCCTCTTGGTTTAAAATATCCATTTACAACTAATAGGCTTCGTACCTTCAGGCAATTGGACAAGGTCCCACACGTCATTGTCTTTCATGGACTTCATCTTTTCATTCATGGCATCAATCTACTTGTGAGAGTTGGAACTTTCCATGGCTTGATGGAAGTTGATTGAATCATCTTTCAGCATTCCAAGGTCAATTTCATGTTCTTGGAGAAACACAAGGTAATCATCTGAAATTGAATTTCTCTTATATCTATTGGATTTTCTTAATGACATCGGTTCTTGAGGCTGTATAGTTTGTTCTTCTGCAACAACTTCTTGAACAGGAGGATGAATGACATTGTTTTGATCCGAATTCAATTCTTGAACAATGTCAGGTATGGAGAGTTGTTCCTGAGAACTATAAATAGTAACTAGGGGAATGTCAATATGTTCCTCTTCAAAGACAAAATCCTTAAATATTTCTCCCCTCAAAAACTTAACCTCCTAAAAAAACCTTGCATTATTCATTCGTCTAAAAGATAACTTTAGTAGTGGGATCATAAAACTCGTAGCCCCTGGATCTTTCAGAGTATCCAATGAAATAACAACTTATAGTCCTAGAGTCCAGTTTCTTTTTATTTGGCCTGCAAGGCCTTGCCTCGGCTGGATATCCCCAAATGCACAAATGCTTTAAAATAGGCTTTTTGCCTGTCCAAAGCTCATAAGGGGTCTTAATAGTCGATTTAGTCAAAACTCTGTAGACTATATATGTTGCGGTCTTTAATGCTTCTCCCCAAAGGGATTCAGGCAAGGTACAATGACTAGTCATACTCCTTACCATATCCTTAAGCGTTCTGTTTCGTCTTTCAGCAACACCATTCATAGTGGGCGAACTCGGCATGGTGTACTGTGGGACGATACCACATGCCTCTAGGAATTTTGCAAATGGCGCTGGACGTTATTCACCTGATCCGTCAAATCTACAGTAGTATTCACCCCCTAGGTCAGATGTAATGCTATTAATCATTTTGCCAAGTTTGTTCTCAACTTCAGCTTTATAATTTTTGAACACATCCAGTAATTGCGATTTTTCATGAATGAGATAAAGGCAACCATATCTTGAGAAGTCGTCAATGAACGTTATAAAATATTATTGATCATTCCAAGAAGCTATAGGGAACACTCCACAAATATCATTGTGTATTAATTCTAAGACGTCTGATTTTCTGTTGACACCAAATCTCCTAATGTTTGCTTGTTTTCCCTTAATATATTCAATACATACCTCAAAATATAAAATATCAAGGGGATCGAGTTGGACACAAGCCTATCAATTCTCCTTTTGGAGAAATGACCTAATCTTTTATGCCACAATACAGCTGAATTCTCGCTAGTTTATTTGTGCTTATTACCAGTTATGTTAACATGCAAGGACTCATTGAATGAAACAATTGTATCGTGTAAATATAGATTATTATAACCCGATAAAGAACCAGAACTAACTAATTTTGAATTATAAGACAGACTAACTTTTTCATTTCCAATTAAAGAAAAATAATCAGAATTGTCCAATACAGAAACATAAATCAAATTCTGCCTAAAAGACGGTGCAACGAAAGTCTCATTCAATTCCCAATAAAAACCATTTCTTAACAATAATCTAAAAGTTTCAATTGCTTCGACTTTCACCGACTTGTTGTCACCAACATTGATGTATCTTTCACCATCATTAGGCTTCGACAATTCAGGCAACCTTGCATAGACACACTGATGTGAGTTGTTGCACCAGAATCTAACCACTACGTGTGTCTTGGTACCGAAGTCAAATTAACATCAGAACAAACAAAATTAAGAAGAATTCCTTTCTTCTCATGACTTTCAGCTTCACTGAAGAAACAACTATCCTTAATTAATTTCATATGTTATTTCTTTTCTGTTGCGGTAACCGCAACTTTCTTATTCTTTCTGTACCACATTGAATTCGAATTTTTCAAGAGTGTATGATTCTTCGCCTTTTCATTCTTGACAAATTCATTTTCAATTTTGGTCATGAATTCCTTAGTCGTCGTAGTCTTTTTGCATATAGTGCCTCCGAATGTTTCTAAAATTGAATTGATATTGGCAGTAATGTTTGCAGAAGTAATTTCAATTGAATCCAGAGAACAACAAACAACAAAATAAACTCACATCATACTTAAAACCAAAATGAAAATAAATTCGAATAAAGGTAAATTCCATCTCAAGCTACCAGTCACTCCATTAATATTTCATCTTTGGACAAACTACTAACTTGTAAGTGATATCTTGATGTAGTGATCAAATATTGATAATAAAAAATATGTCGAATAATAAATCTTCCTCTGGGTCGATTTATTATTCACACGTAAAACCGAATAATCATCACGTGTTTATCACCACAAAATGTACATGTAATTCTTTTAAACAATGGCCTTTTTTTGGACCGATCATTATTTGCATAGGTTACACGTACATAACTTTTCATATTTTAAAACAAATAAATTTCAACAAGAGATGTCACTTTAGTAGCATCAAGCTTCAAATTTATTCATCTCAAAATATATACAACCTTACCAATAATCAAATTTTGATTCTTCAAAACAAGAGCAAATCATGGTGGGCGTGATAAGAACTTAAATTAACTTTCTGGCAGCAAGCATATGCTGCAAAAGAGGTTTTATGTATGTCTTTAACCGAAAAAATAGACTCTGCCAATTCCCTTTTTTTATATTGCTCAAAACAATTTAAAAGGAAAAACATAATGATTAAAGACTTCTCAACCAATTCTGGCAGCACATCAAAAAGAGGTGAAAACCTCATTCTGAAATTGATACCGCAACGAGCGGTACCTAATTTATAGTCTCCCTAATTTCTTATTGTTACTAAATTCAACCATAAAAAAGGATTGATCTTGGGCAATAAAATCAAAATTTCCGCAATACAAACAACATCCATCCAATAGCTGCAACAGATCAATTAACCTATAAACTTTAACCTTAAAAGAAATAAACCTAAAGTGACAGAATCCTTTTAACCGTAGGAAACCTTACTATTGAATACAATTTCATGATGCCTGAGGATGCCGCCAGTAAAAAAATTTTCTCTCCAATTACTTACATTTTTCTAAAAGAAAATTTCCCAATGATTCAACACAATAGAGGCTCTTGATATCAATTGTTGGAATCAAATTACTTTAAGTCAGAATAGCCTAATAAATATCTCTATTTATCCCGCTTTATCATCCGGTCCTTATACTCCACAAGATTTCATCCAGACACTCGTAATTGTTAAAACACACTACTTTAAACCCTCCCAACCTCGCGTGTTCTTCAAATGAACAATGTGGATGGCACATCGTCCTCCACATCAGATTTTATATGACACCATTATTTTTTCACTTTAATTTCAAAAAATTTAATTTTCTTTTTCTTTTTCATTCAGACTCCTCTCTCATCCTTACCATCTCTCTCCATTTTTCACATCAGAAAGCAAGAAATATCACACTGGCTTTCTAGCTTTACCAGCAACAATACCATCATGTATTACCAAAAAATCATCATTCTCTAATTTTTCATCGTCCACATCTCCCTTACAAAGATTTTTGTCTAACGCCGCCACTCACTACTTCAATCCACCATGTGAAACATTGAACTCCTTCCTCCATTGATGCCAAGGCACCGCTAGTGAAAATGCTCAATATACTCATATTTCCACACAATTTTACATTGTATATCCCATCTAATTTCGCAAAGACCTCCGTCAACCACACCATCCAAAACTCATCTCAAGAGTCTCATCATAAACTGTAAAAAAAAAAAAATTAAAAAGTCCTTATCTGAAACAGATTCAACACTATAATAGCCATAGGTCTAATTCATCTAAAAACACTAATGATGATTGTTCTTCAGAAAAAAGAAATTTTTAATATATTTTTCTTAAATAATAGTTTCATGTTTGTGAAAATGGAAAAGATGAATAACGGGAAAGGAAAAGTGGGAGAACAAGAAAAGAGGTGAAGAGGTGGCGAAAGAAGGGGAAAGGGGAAGGGGAACTGTACAAAGAGAAAAGGAAACGAGGGAGGTGTGGGGTAAGGAGGCATATTTTTTATTATCATTTTATTATTTTATATTTTAATTTTTTTTATTTATTCTTCTTATTTTAATTATTTGTAGTCTAACTTTTTGTATTCACGCTCTTTATACGCCTGAAGTTCACTTATTTTGTCCAACTCGGCCATCAAGTTGCCACGCATGCTCTGTCAACGATCAGAGGGATTTAAAGTAGTGTATTTTAATAACTACGAGTGTTTGATGAAACCTTGTAAAGTATCGGGACTGGGATGACAACCGGGACAAGTATAAGTATCTATTTGGCTATTCTGCCTTATTTTAAAGATGAAAACTATCATCTTTTACCCAAAAACTATCATGTCAAATCATCAAGAATAAACTAAATGCGATAGTATACCTGAATCCATGAGTGTCGCACAAATTCGTCGATCTTTCAGTCTACAGTCTTCCAAACCAAGACGCGATCCGTTCTACTCTTTCCAAGGATGGTATGTTAGAAAAAAAAACTTTACGTCTGATTTGGGGCTCATAATCCATTTAATAGGTACACAAGTTTATGTATCAACACATAAAGCCTTATACTTTAAAAGGTATCCTTTTGGCCCATTTAACTTAAAACCTTAGTAGATCCCGGGCCGACTCTACGGGGAAGCCACTAAACAATTGCTTTAGGCCTCTAAAACTGAAGGGTCCCAAATTTTTAAAACTAATATATATTATAAAATTATTTTATACTTCTCTTTTTGTGAATAAGTACAAGTTACTAAAATAGATAACTCAAGTTTTGTAAAAAATATGCAATGTGTCACAATGAATAATTTGATGGCGATTTTGATAATTAAAAAACGAAATTTCTTGTAAGTATCTTTTAGAGTTAATTGTTACTTTTGAAGAGTGAACTAAGCCATTTTCTACTTTAAAATAGGCTTGAATTATTTTAAATGTATGAAATTATTCTGACATCTACTTAGTGGTACAAAGTGATATTATAAGATTATGAGAATTTATAAAAATATTGACTTAATTGTTAATATATGTTTCTTATAAAAACATTATCTAAGCCTTAGTGGTAAAGTTCCCAAATACCTGAAATGGTGAGAGCTAACATGTAATTAAATGAATGATCAAGATACTGTATATTATCGTTACAAATAAAAAAGTCGAATGTACATATTAAATTATAAAAAATAAATTTAAGACCTCTTATTGAGGTTTGGCTTTAGGCCACCAATATTATTGAGCCGACTCTGAGTAGATCACTTTAATTTAGGCGAACCTTATAGTGATAGTAACGAACACACAATTATTCTTAATACAATATATTGCAACTCCATAACTTCTAACATATAAATTCTATGTGATATGAGATTATAATCTCAGGAGTCGAATCCCAAAATATCCTTGTTTCGAACCAAATTATCCCTGTAAGAGGTTTTAAAACACCATTGCTGAAGGTACAGACATTTTTGAGTTATATTTTCAGATAAAAGAGCTTTAACGTTTCAACAAAATGCAAAGTATTTGTATTAATTAGAATTTGATAGGTCTTTTAAAAAAAAAGATGGATAGGTCGTTTGATCATATTCTCGTTGTTGAAACAAAGCTTAAAAAAACAAAGCAAAAAGAGAAAGTTGGCAAATGTGCCGATCATGGTGCATCGTTGATGTCCCTTTACCCCCTCGTAGTAAATTAGGTACGACGTAACTATTAAAAAGAATGACCATTTTCTTTTTTCAAAATAAGAAATAAAGTGCAACTATCAAATTAAATAATGAAATAACTGACGATACATAAACTTTTTTAATATAAAACTTTATTTTAGTCATGTGGGAACAATCCTTTAGTTCTCACTGACTCATTGTAATTTGTTTATCCCTCTTGACAAAAAAGAATGGACTATTATCAAAACTAACAAATATTTAATATAGTTCGGTCAATTTACTCACATTCACAAACAGAGAAAAGCAATCAATACAAAATATCGATATAATAACCCTCACAAAGAGGCACACATAAGTGGCAGACTAATACTTGTTTCACAAATTTTCCTCTAAAAAATCTTATGACTACGTAGAAGTCCAAAACGTGCTATCCAGAATATAATGAGAAAGAGTGTAACGTTTTCAAGTACAAGTTGTTGAAGATTGAGAAAGTTAACAAACAAGTAACGGGATACCAGGAATATTTCATGACTGTTAAAGTCTTGAATCTCACCCTTGCTACTCCTATCGAGACTTTTCAGATACATGCCGCAAAACGTGTCTATAATAATGATAAAGTTATTCTTGTTGCCGGCCGAAAGAAGAGGCAGCTGATGGCTGAATGAGAAGTCGCAAGTTTCAGCCACTTGGACTATAGTTATTTAAGTTAGGACTTTGAGATTTCATCGTTTGTAGTTTTAAACGTTTTACTTTGATAGGTGAACTCACCTCTATGTTTATGGAAGGTTTTGATAATATTATGATGTTGGACTATATAATTTTCTAAATTTTGTATTGGTTGATTTGACGAGTTATCGCATGTGCATACTTATTGTCTAATTTGTCTACCTCGTTCAGACGTTCACTCGATAAGAGATGTTAAACTTTGTTAAATGAGTTCTAGTTTTCCTTTGATAATTGTGGCAATATTTTTTTTTCACTTGAAACAGAACAATAGACCAGATTTTCAATCGGGAAGCAAGGACCGTGTTATCCCCTTATTCAATATCCTGGAATACCTTTGATCATCATAAAACACAAACATGCACGCCATCATCATCAACAGTTATGTATGTGATTCAAACAACATAATCAAGAACTCATAATCCTTTATCTTCTCTTTTTTCATATCTGAGCAGTATTAACTGCATCACATCTCCTCCTCACCTCTCCTTGATTGCCAGTTTTAACTTGATAAATATTAAGCTTCTCCATTGCATGAGCAAAATCTATAGAGAAAGCCTGGCTATCATTTGCATATTTCTCAACAAATGGCCTTGTCCTTGGATCACTCAAAAGCAATTGATCAGAACCAAGAATTCCTAAACCCTTCATCAAATTCTTGAAAAATATGTTATCAAAAGTGCCGGGGGTTATCACGTCAAGGAAGGCTGCCATATCAGTGTTAGTCGTATAATTCGCGCACATTCCTCTCAATCTCTCTGCCAATTTGGGATTCATTGTTGGGTCAGGGGTGCCAAAAATTCGATTAGCTAACTCCTTGCAATGAACAAAGCCAATAGTATGTCCACCTCCAACTAATGCAACCATTTCTTGGATGTTGAAACCTAGGCCTTGGAATGTTTTGATCATTTGATCTATTGTTTCATTTGCACGGGGTAATTTTCCTTCTACACTTGAAGCTTGGGAAACAAAGCTGTCTTTTCGGCCTAGAGGAACTTTATAGTGAGGTCCACCAGTCATAACAACAAGATTCCTTGTAGCTGTGGCTAGAATATCTGCACAAGATACAACGCCAGGGCAAGCAAGCTCGAGGGCGGTCTTGATACGTGAAATGAGATCAAAACCATCACCTGCAAGGGAGTGGTTGATGTCATGCTCGACCTCGGGTTTGGTGAAGGAGGTTGGCTTGATAAGGACGGAGGCATCACAACCATCCACAGCACAGTCGTGGAAAAAGAGGCGTAGGGTAGCAGCCGCGGCAACAGGGAACTGCTGTTGCTTTTGGAGGACAACGTCCCTAACAATTTCCTCAAATATAGGACATGTTTTGGCATAGTAGGCCAATGTGAGGGTTGATTGGGTGAATGCAACGGAAGCTAGAGATGAAAATAAGAGGAGAAGAATCCATGGCAAAGCCATGGTTGATTGAAAAAAAAACCCTGCCCCCTCTCAAAAGGGGAAGAGAAAAGCTGGACCAACTTGATACAAGAAAAATAAAGAATGCTAAGAAGAAGAAGAAGAATGGGAATGTTGTGGTAAAGAGAGGTCTTAGGGAAAGGATGACTCCATTTTCATTCATGGGATTTTGTCTGATAATTTTTCATGGCTGGATTTCAGCTGAACATGAAATGCGGCTGACCACTTGATTGAAAGGTGTAATACCTTTGTTTCATTTTAATTAAACTTAAACCAGTTTTTGAAGGTGCATACATTCTTATTCACACGCTTGTCCGTGAAAACATTTTGATTGCGTCTTGACTCTTTCACAGCATATACCTGCAATTTCTCACAAGTATCTAGTAACTTGTCCACCAAAATGTAGGCAAATAGGAAAATATTAACTAAATCTTTTTCTTTGCTCATAAACCGCTAGGCCAGACACTTGGTTGGCATTGATTTTTAATATACTTGAAAGGATGCTATGCAAAATTTACCACCAACACAAAACAGATAAACAGTACACAGTAAACTGATGGAAATGTAATAGCACTATATATCCTTCTCACTGTAGTTAAACGGCGGAATATTGCCAACAAAATCACTTTACAATGGAAGGCTAGCTTAACCTCTTGACCCAATCACTACTGTTTCCATTTTAATCACCCTTAGTTTTTCTATATTCTGAAAAAGCTCCAAGTCCCCAACAAACTTAGGTGCGATTACCAGAATAAGGAGAAAAATAATCGGTCTGAATTACATTTCTTAGTTAGGTAGCCATCTCATCAACTTCGGAATGAAATACAAAACTTGGAAAAGTAGTAGTAATATCCCTGCATCAAAGAAAACAAAAATCTCATCAGACAACGTCCTCCATCGAATTTATTTATCTTCACCATATATCCAATATCAAACATGATACCTCAGATATGAAAGGGTCATTATCTTCAATAATGAAGGATTTCGGCCCACAAAATTGTGCCACTCAGATTTGTCAATCTTTCCGTCCTGATTTGAATCTGCCTCCAAAAATGTCTACACATTGAAATTACATTGACTAGTTACTAAAATTCCACCAGACACGACTATTAGGAGTGCAAATGACCAGCAAGGTGAAAGATTTTGTTATGGCTAGTTCGAATATGCTATTCTTGGTTTAGAGGCAAGGATCCAGCGACATATTAAAGTGATACAAAGTGCAAACAGAACGCATTGGTTAACTTTACATCTTATCAAACAGAGGGGCAGAGGTACCAATTTTATGGACTAGGATGATGGAAACTTAAATTGGTTATCATCAATAAATTACCTTATCCAGTATTATCTCAATGATCTCGTCAGCCAACTTCATCTCAGACTCGCATAAAATTGCAATTAACATCTGCTTAACCTGCCAAAATCAGACAATACTAAAAATCAAAACATGATGTAAATGTGATTTCATCTCTGTATAACCATTCATCAGACACTGCTTTGAACTCAGAAGGGGAAAGTAAGCAAATATCAAATGACTGCTTCCTCCAACTTCCAATAAATTCCGTTATTTTATTTTCCAAGATGGCTAAGAACTTGAGTAAAGGGGTGGTTCCAGTATGCAAAGAGTACACAGCCAATAAGTGACTTGAAGTGCAATAAATGCCTGGAAAATGCCAGTCTCTAATCTTCCGTAGAAGCTGTTAAAACTTAACATAAGGAAGAGAAGAACAACTAGTAGACTAACAGCAGCAGAGTGAAAAGTGCACGGTCTTAAACATCTAGAAAGAATATAAGGTTCAACTTTTTTGTCTGACCTAATGATCATGGACCAACGAGAACAGATAGGGTCAAAGACACATTCAGATTTCTTCCATCCAAGTATACTTACGTTGGCCCGTCTTAAGCAAAAAGAGTTGAAAAGGAACAATCAACACTTATCGCTTTTCAAATAACAATGGCCGCAAAATTTGGCAACACATATCACTCTCCACAAACATGGTAAGAGGAAGGGAACCTTAATTTGTTCAAAAGACAATATAACTCATTACTTTTCTTATTTACGTATCTTTTGAGAATGTGACAAGCTCCAACTTTGCAACAAGCTAAAAATTACAAGATGCTTCTAGCTGATTTTCAACACAGCATGAAAACTGACAAACTAGAATAGAATACCTCTTCCCGCTCAATGAACCCCGTGCCATCCAAATCATAAAGCCTAAATGAAACTGCAATGGCAGAATGATGAAGTTTCCATGTGACTATTTGGGTGCCAGTTAAGCATTTAATTGAAACATAAAAGACGAACTAAACAGTTATATTTATCTTTTATTTCACTTACAATTGATCTTCTCTTCTTGTGAGGCATTTGGGTGGAAAACATTAAGTGCCCTAACAAAATCACCAAAATCGATACCTCCTTTTTGCTTTACATCAAAGAGATCAAAAATCTGCACGCAGAAAGTTCAAGAGGTAAATTGATATACCATATCCCATTAGAAAACAGTTCTGAACTTTTTCATGTAAATTTATATCAGCTTAGCTTAATCCACATCTTGATGAAATATCATAGGCATTCTTTGATACAACATATTAAGCTATAACCTCTATGCTAATTTTACTTCAAGCAATTCTTAAAAAGCATGCTCAAACGGCCAGCTATGAACCAGCCTATATCAAAGAGGAAAAAACCAACGTACTCAAAGAAGTAATCATACCCGATTTGCAAAAAGGTTTTCTTTCTTTCTGTTCTTGAATAAAGCCAACTGAAATTCTTCCTGCACCTCCAACATGATTTTCACAAGCATAAGCACTAATGCAAGTACTTATAAGGGGAAAAAATATTATCCTATAATAGATCTTCATTCAGAAGTTTCAGCAGAATTTTGTACCACAAAACAGTTTGATATTCTGTGCCGTTATTAGAAACTAAAAAGGAAAAGAGATGCAAGGATGAGATGTAGTCTCCAAAGACAATAGACTTCATCAAATTGATACAGTAATAGAATTGCAAATGAAGCCATGCCATTCTCTCCAATGCATAGCTTCGACTATCTATGGGAGTGCAGTTTACGTGAAAGAGCAAACTCCACCAAATATCTCCCGGAAATAACCTTTTCACTGTTGCAAAATTAACTTTCTCATCTCATGATAGAGTAACCATCAGAAAAAGACAATTATGATTCCTGTTGTAGCTGCGACAGGAAAGTTTTTCCATGCCTACCAAATGCCATGATTCAAGATACATCTAGTAATATTACTCTTTTCCATCCCTTTCCATCTTCAGGTAAAGTAATCTATAACACTACCTTCTAACTTCAATTGAAGGTCAAAAGAACTCATAAAGATGCCCGGCTAGATGATGAAAGACACAGAATTTAGTCTAGTATTGAAGTAACTCATACAACATCCATCTGGAATGATGCAGCAGGAAGTCACAACCCCACATTGAGAGCCAGTAAGAGTATGTTTGGGCATTAAGGGAAGACTACCTTGCTAATTAGGCCATCATCAATTACCGAACTGCTAATATTCTTGAACAGCTCAAACAATGCTTCAACTTCGCTTACACTAACTGCAAAAGAGGAAATAACAGAGAGGAAAACACATAAGCAACTAAGCAAGAGCATGCAAAAAGAGGATTTGGGTAGTAGGAAACAATACCAACTGGGCTTTGAGGTTTGAGTGGGAATAGATAAACAACTAAAATTATTCTGCGACAACTTATGGGATAACCAAATGACTAGACCTGAAGTTTGTAATTACATCAGGCCAATGTCTGTTAAGGGCACTTAAAACAATTAATAGATCGAATATATTGTAAGAGTAATTCATATAACCTACTGGTACAGGCCAGCACCAAATTGTTGCAAGCCTAGGTACCTTTCGATGCTGATTTTTAACATACCTCTGAAGTAACAGTTTCATTTCAACAGATTATTGGATCATATATTCTCATGCTCAATTCTTGTTCATGTTTTTAGGAACTTCTCTATCAATTATCATCTGTTTTTCTTCTATCCATTTCCACGTCACCACAGTTAAAATTTTGATATGCACGTCTCATCTTGCTGAATAAAAGATGCTCAAGCTATACTTTCACATTTTAAGATAAGAAGCACCACATCCCACACGAAGAGGCTACAATCATAAGACCAGCCATAAACACTGAAATGGATTCAACACCTTAAAAATGGAAATGAAATCAGAATCAAAGGTCATTGCTTTTGACTTCCACTCACTTCTACAAACCTCTTAATTCAGAGGCAAGCTCAAATTGTATGAAATCAAATGCAGACATTAAAATCACAATTGAAGAAAGATCAATAAATAACTCACAGGCTGTTTGAGATGCAAGGATTACAGGATCTTCGTGTCCAGGGAACTGCTTTTTTGCTGTAGACTGGAAACAGCCCATCTACTGAAGAACGAAGAGAAACGAGGAAGAACAGAACTAGACTAGTACCGAGCAACCAGCTTCACTACAATATATCATTGAAACCATCTTATCCAAGCAATTACACGGCGCAGATTCAAGGGAGAAGAAAATACTGTAATACGTAAAGCCAATTAAGCACAACTCTCTATATTACATGCACATTGATAACCTAAAAAGGATGAGAAATTATCATGCTACAACCAGCATCATATTGACAGCGTAGAACATGAATCCTCTACCAAATTATGTATTCTTAAAATGCAAACATCAAGTAGTATAAGAAAGGAGAAATTGGGGAACATACCGATTGATCAGACCGTCCACTGAACAGACAAACAGAAAAGTCTGAGTTATATAATAGCTCAAAAAGCAGGGGATATCATGTAATATCAATGGCTATGAAGTTTTTGAATTGAAGGTAGGCCAAATTGGAGAAAATTGGGGGCAAAACAAAAAACAGTAGGGTGAGTGATGCGCACGCCGTTTCTAGATCGTGGAAGTTGACGGCTGTTAGCCCTGGACAAAATGGAATATTCTTTATTTTCTTCTAGAAAGACTTGACTAAATGTTAGAAAAAACTTTAAATTGAGTTGAGGATATATTCAGCCCTGGACTAAGTTTTTTTATTTGCATATATAAGCTTTTATAAAAATATTATTACTTATTAAGTTTGTCGTATTATTATTATTTTTTTATTTTTTGGAACATCAGGAAAACCCGCAACCGCTACAGCCTCGCTCTATGGTGAGCATTCTGTGTGCACTGGGTAAACTCACACTGTGTAATAGCCTGCAAACTACATAGGGGATGTAAGGTCTCATTTGTTTGCACTTAATGGAGGTCTGAATCTTAATTATTCAGATCTTGATCATTAAGTGTACTTATTTTTTTTATTTCACAATCATTTAATGAGTCTGAATATGTTTGTGTGATTAAGATATATAAGAGAGGCTTAGTTTCATTAAGATGCTACCATACATATTCATTATTAATTTCCGCCACCGCCTACCATTATCAACTACCATCATGCCGCCACCACCACACCACCACCATCATTAATCATAGTCGTCACCATTATCGACTATCACCGTCCAACATCTCTACCACTGCCGCCACCATTATTCTCAACCACAATCAACACTCATTCACTTCAACTACCACAACTAACTACCCCGTCACTATCAACAACCACAGTCGGCATTGCTCATCATTATAACCGACCATCACTCACCACCACCTTCCTCAATCACAACTGCTACCATCACCCGCCATTATTAACTATCATCACCCACCATCACCATCCTCAATCATAATCGCCACCATTACCAATCACGACTAGCTACTACCCTGAACCAAAACTACCACCAACCAAAACTACCACCAACCATTGCCTCTAGTCGGCATTCACTCGTTAGCCATCTCCACCAACATCTTTTATATTTTAAGAAACTATATATTTTGTTGATAGAAATTAGATTAAATAGTATTTCATTTGAATTTTATGTTTATTAATTTTTAAATAAAAATAAATTTTATTCATTCAGATGTTAAAAATCAAACAGTCTTAATAATTTAATTAGTATTCAGATCTTAATATTCAGATGTGTATTCAGATTCAGACGTCTTAATCTTAGAAAAAAAATGAAGCCTAAGACGCGCTAAGCAAGCCTTGTGTGACAGACTCGACCCAGAAGATATTAAAAATGAACAATCCTAAATTATCTGTATAGATGACTGCCCTCCAAATCAACTAGCCACCCTGAAGGGAATGTATTATTGTTAAGCGTTAAATTGAGGTGGTGATAGATTTAGTAATTTTAATTTAGTAACACTACGCCGGTAAATAGCACATGTTGTGCATTCGTAAATGTGATGTAAATTTTCGGGTGTGGGAAAACTGGTAAATATACCTTTTTTTTTATTCATTTCCTACGTAATATTTGTGCGGCGTTCATATATAATACCTTATATCATCTTTTTTTTTTCTTTCCAACTTTAACATTGTTTATTGCTGGTGCTGGAACGCTTAGGAAGAAAATTACCTTTTGTGCACCTCCTTGTTTCTTTTTTGGATTTGTGGTCTAATTTCAGTATTGAAGAAAGTAACATCATGTTTACTTTTTTTTCATCAATGTTTCCTTACTTTACCAGTTCTAAATTGATATGACAATCATCTTTAATGTTGTATGTTGATTACTGAACTAAAGTAACATGGTGGAGCCTGCCGACGGGACCAAAATGTTCCTTTGATTACCCTTTGTTTAATTTTGTCGAAATTTTCCCAATCAAAGCACTACTATTTTAGGTAGTTAACAAGCTGAGTCGGAGCTAGATATAGCTTACTCGTTTCGTCAAAATAAATAGCTTTGGTATAAATTATTTATTTGTCTTAAGAAATTTATAAAATTATTGATTAAGAATAGAGTAATTCGAATGAAGTAGAATTTTAAATTCATAAATTTCAAATTTTGACTCCGCTGTAATTAATACTCAACTCTTTTAGATACCAACCTATCAAATACCCTTTGAGATTGCCGTATAATCAGTAGGTAGCAACTAGCAAGATAGGCTTCACATGTGAATTGTCCTTCTTGCATTATGTTTTGACTCTTCCAATAACAATGGAAACATTAATATACAAAGATTCCAGATTCTTTTCCATGCCCAGTTATACTGTAGTTATACAAGGCTATGGAGGGTCTGCTGCCGGGCTCAATAAAAAGAACACTTGTGGCAACATGTCTGAGCATCGTATATATATATAATTACATTTTATTATTAAAATAAAATTCTCATAACTTTCACTACTCCATGATGTAAAAAATTGTTATAACTCCCACTACTCCTTGAAGTAGAAAATGATCATAATTTTTTTGTAACTCTTCTCCCATGTTCTACCACTAATTATCTCATGTTCTCCATGATGTCATAACTTATTACCCCATTTTCTTCCAATTTGATTCAAGGAAGAATTCCTACACTTATACATAGGAGTCTTTCTTCCATATTGTGGAGTGTTACAATAAAGTGAGGTTAAAGTTGTGAAAAAAGAAGAAGAGAGTTTTTACTTTTGTTGAAGGAAGGTGAACTTGGTGGAGCTTTGGACTCAATAACTTGTCCAGAGTTTGTTCGAGTCATACGGCGTGATCGGACTGTTGTATCCTGGGGGAGACAAGTCAAGAGGATTACTGCTGGACCCAGTGAAAACTTTGCTGCAGTGGGCTTGAATCTCCTTAAAGAGAACGAGATATCCGCGCCTCAGCCTGAAGATATTTTTTTTCTTCATTTTATTTTTGCAACTGTAATTGTATTTTTCACCAATAATTTTAAGGAGTTTCAGAAGAAGAAAGTTGAATCAGGGATAAGAATACACTTAGAAGCATATTGACCAGTATCATAATTTTTGCATGTATGATGTTATTGTTAAAACTTCTATATACCATCTGTATGTTATTACATAAGCTATTCAGCGTATCTAAATTTTTTATTAGTAGTATGACGACATAATTTTTTTCTAAATTAACCTATTGTGAGGACCCAAAAGGTCATCCCGTATAATTTTAGCTCAATCTGTGTTCGGAGGCCGTGAAAGCCTCCTTTTATCTCACCTCGATGTGCGTGCATATCCTGGATGTGTAGCTGGAAAGCCGTTAAGTGGAAAATTGATAAAATGATGATTTTGTATTAATTATTTGAGTAAAGTTGACGTTGGTCAACATTATTGGTAAACAGAACTGGATCCGTAATTTGACGGTCCTTAAGGGTCCGTAGGAAAATATGGGACTCGATCGTATGCCCGGAATCGAATTCCGAGGTGCCAAGTCCGAGAAATGAATTTTTGAAGAAAATTATTTTCTGAAAAATATAAAGGTTTTTGAAAATGAGATTTGATGTGAAACATGTGATACCGGGCCCGTATTATGGTTCCGGAGCCCCGAACAGGTTTAATATGTCTTATATGTGTTATCTGTGAAATTTGGTGGGAAACGGACTTAGTTTGACGTGATTCGGATCGAAAATGGAAACTTTAGAAGTTTTGGAAGTTTAAAAAGAATTTCATTGATTTTGAGGTTTAATTGATGCTTATGATGTTATTTTGGTGATTTGATTACACAGATAGGTCTGTAAGATGTATTTTAGGCTGTGTGCATAATTAGTTTGGAGCCCTGAGGGCTCGAGTGAGTTTCGGGTAGGTGTCGAGGTGCAAAAATTTAGAAAAAAATCTGGTGTCAAATGTTGGTTTTTGGTGTTCAAGTCTTAGACCTTCGCGATCGTGGTGCAAGTCACGCGATCGCGATGTGAAAATAGGTAGGGGCAGGATTTTACCCTACGCGAATGCAGAGCCTTGGTCGCGATCGCGGAGCCTGAGGGGGCAGTGCTCTACGCAACCGCGAAGGGACTCACGCGAAAGCGTAGCGCAAATGTGGGGCTGGGGGCTGGGTAGCTAGTACTCTATGCGAACGCGGTTGCTTGGTCGCGATCGTGATGGACCAGGTTTAGTACTCTATGCGATCGCAGTAGGCCTGTCGTGATCGCAGTAGGCCTGTCGTGACTTTTGTATTGAGGTGGCTCCGGGCACTCAACCCATTTCTACCCCGCTGTATCGTATGGCCCCGCTAGAGTTGAAGGAGTTGAAGGATCAGTTGCAGGATTTGTTGGATAAAGGTTTCATTAGGCCTAGTGTTTCCCCTTGGGGTGCCCCAGTGTTGTTTGTCAAGAAGAAAGATGGCTCGATGAGGATGTGTATCGACTACCGGCAGTTGAACAAGGTTACTGTTAAAAATAAGTATCCTTTGCCGAGGATTGATGATTTATTTGACCAGCTTCAGTGTGCTACAGTGTTTTCCAAGATTAACTTGAGATCTGGTTACCATCAGCTGAGGATTAGGGCGTCTGATGTCCCTAAGACAGCCTTTCGAACTCGGTATGGGCATCATGAGTTCTTGATGATGTCATTTGGGTTGACAAATGCCCCCGCTGCTTTTATGGAGTTGATGAACCGAGTGTTCATGCCTTATTTGGATTCGTTTGTTACAGTCTTCATTTATGATATTTTGATTTACTCCCATAGCCGAGAGGAGCATGAGCAGCGCCTTCGAGTCGTCCTCCAGACTCTGAAGGACAGTCAATTGTATGCCAAATTTTCCAAGTGTGTGTTCTGGTTGAGTTCGGTTGCATTTTTAGGCCATGTGGTATCATCAGAGGGTATTCAGGCGGATCCCAAGAAGATTTCATTAGTCAGATATTGGCCTAGACCCACCTCAGCTACAGAGATTCAGACTTTCTTGGGCTTAGCAGGTTATTATCGCCGGTTTGTGGAGGGCTTTTCATCCATTGCAGCCCCGATGACCAAGTTGACCCAGAAGGGTGCCCAGTTCAGGTGGTCTGATGAGTGTGAGGCGATCTTTCAGAAGCTCAAGGGAGCCTTGACCACGGCACCGGTGTTAGTTTTGTCCACAGGTTCAGGGCCTTATACCGTGTATTGTGATGCTTCACGGGTGGGACTTGGTGTAGTGTTGATGCAGAATGTCAAGGTTATAGCCTATGCTTCTCGTCAGTTGAAGGTTCATGAGAAGATTTATCCATTTCACGATTTGGAGTTAGCAGCTATTGTTCATGCGTTTAATATCTGGAGGCATTATCTGTATGGTGTGTCCTGTGAGGTGTTCACAGATCATAAGAGTTTGCAGTATTTGTTCAAGTAGAAGGAGTTGAATATGAGGCAGAGGAGATGGCTAGAGCTGTTGAAGGACTATGACATTACCATCTTATATCATCCGGGGAAAGCCAATGTGGTGGCCGATGCTTTGACCCGGAAGTCATCCAGTATGGGTAGTCTTGCTTATATACCAGTCGGGGAGCGACCGCTCGCTTTGGATGAGCATGCTTTGGCCAACCGGTTCATGAGATTGGAGGTTTCTGAGACTGGCAGTGTTTTGGCCCATACTGTGGCCCGTTCTTCATTGTATGATCGTATCCAGGCCAGGCAGTATAATGATTGTCATTTATGTGTTCTTAGAGATATGGTCCGGCACGGAGGTGCCAAGCAGGTCACAGTTGATGATGAGGGAGTTTTGAGGATGCATGGTCGTATTTGTGTACCTGATGTTGATGGCATTCGGGAGTTGATATTGCAGGAGGCCCATAATTCTCGGTATTCCATTCATCCGGGCATCGCAAGGATGTACCAGGATTTGCGGCAGCATTATTGGTGGCGGAGAAGGAAGAAGAATATTGTAGCATATGTAGCTCGGTGCTTGAACTGTCAGCAGGTTAAGTACAAGCAGTAGAGACCCGGTGGTTTGATGCAGCAGATTGAGCTTCCCGAGTGGAAGTGGGAGCGTATCACCATGGATTTCATAGTTGGGCTCCCACAGACTCAGAGGATGTTTGATGCGGTGTGGGTTATTGTGGATAGGCTGACCAAGTTAGCACACTTCATTCCTGTATCAGTTTCGTATTCTTCAGAGAAGTTTGCAAAGATCTACATCAGGGAGATTGTTCGCCTGCATGGTGTGCCCGTGTCCATTATTTCGGATCGAGGTACTCAGTTTACCTCCCACTTCTGGAGGGTATTTCAGCGTGAGTTGGGCACACGGGTTGAGTTGAGCACAACGTTTCATCCTCAGACGGACGGACAGTCCGAGCGTACTATTCAGATTTTGGAGGATATGTTGCGAGCATGTGTCATTGACTTTGGAGGTTCATGGGACCAGTTTATGCCTTTAGCTGAGTTTGCCTACAACAATAGCTATCAGTCGAGCATTCAGATGGCTCTGTATGAGGCGTTGAATGGTAGGCAGTGTCGGTCGCCAGTGGGGTGGTTCGAGCCGGGAGAGGCTAGATTGTTGGGTTCAGAGTTAGTCCAGGATGCTTTGGACAAGGTGAAGATTATTCAGGATAGACTTCGTACAACCCAGTCCAGGCAGAAGAGTTATGCAGATCGCAGAGTTCATGATTTGGAATTTATGATTGGAGACCGAGTATTTCTTCGAGTGTCGCTTATGAAGGGCGTGATGAGGTTCGGGAAGAAGGGAAAGTTGAGCCCTAGGTACATTGGTCCATTTGAGATTTTGGATAAGGTAGGAGAGGTGGCCTACAGACTTGCCTTGCCACCTAGTTTATCAGCCGTGCATCCTGTGTTTCATGTATCTATGCTTCAGAGGTATATTGCAGATCCCTCTCATGTGCTTGACTTTAGCAGTGTCCAGTTGGACAAGGATTTGATTTATGAGAAGGATCCGGTAGCCATATTAGCTCGGCAGGTTCGTCAGTTGAGATCGAAGAGTTATCCTTTGGTTTGTGTTCAATGGAGAGGTCATCCTGTCAAGGCAGCTACCTGGGAGTCCGAGTCCGATATCCTCATCTTTTCCCCGATTCAGGTACCATTCTATGTCCGTTCGAGGATGAACGTTTTTTTTAGAGGTGGAGCTTGTGATGAGCCAAAAGGTCATCCCGTATAATTTTAGCTAACTCTGTGTTCCGAGGCCGTGAAAGCCTCCTTTTATCTCACCTAGATGTGCGTGCACAACCAGGACGTGTAGCCTGAAAGCTGTTAAGTGGAAAATTGATAAAATGATGATTTTTGTATTAATTATTTGAGTAAAGTTGACTTTGGTCAATATTTTTGGTAAACGGACCCGAACTCGTGATTTGACGGTCCCGGGGGGTCCGTAGGAAAATACGGGACTCGGTCGTGCGTATGCCCGGAATCGAATTTCGAGGTGCCAAGTCTGAGAAATAAATTTTTGAAGAAAATATTTTCTGGAAAATATAAATATTTTTGAAAATGAGATTTGATGTGAAACCTGTGATACTGGGCCCGTATTATGGTTCCGAAGCCCGGAATAGGTTCAATATGTCTTATATGTGTTATCTGTGAAATTTGGTGCGAAACAGACTTAATTTGACGTGATTCAGATCGAAAATGGAAAATTTAGAAGTTTTGGAAGTTTAAAAAGAATTTCATTGATTTTGAGGTTTAATTCGATGCTTATGATGTTATTTTTGTGATTTGATTACACAGATAGGTCCGTAGGATGTATTTGAGGCTGTGCGCATAATTGGTTTGGAGCTTTGAGGGCTCAGATGAGTTTCGGGTAGGTGTTGGGGTGAAAAAACTTAGAAAAAAATCTGGTGTAAAATGCTGGTTTCTGGTGTTCAGGTCTTAGACCTTCGCGATCGCGGTGCAAGTCACGCGATCGCGATGTGAAAATAGGTAGGGGCAGGATTTTACCCTACGCGAACGCAGAGCCTTGGTCGCGATCGCGGAGCCTGGGGGGGCAGTGCTCTATGCGAACGCGGAGTGCAAATGTGGGGCTGGGTAGCTAGTACTCTACGCGAACGCGGTCGCTTGGTCGCGATCGCGATGGACCAGGTTTAGTACTCTATGCGATCGCAGTAGGCCTGTCGCGATCGCGTAAGTCAAATTCGCCCAGTGATTTATTTTTGTCCCAAAACAGAACATTTATACTGGAATTTAGCCATTTTTCATAAACTCCTTCTTCTCCACACCCCATAGGCGATTTTTGAAGAGCTTCATCACCATAACCTCTTAGTTCAATAGTTCTAACCTTGTTTTCTTCCATTTTCATTAACACCCACTAGATTTTAGACCTAAAAACATGAGATTTAAGGTAGAAATTAGGGATTTGGGTAGAGTTAGGGCTATTTGATTATTTAGGAATTTGACCTCGTTTTGGGGTCTGATTTCAAAATAAATTATATATTCGGGCTCGTGGGGTGAATGGGTGATCGGGTTTTGGTTTGAACCTCGTGTTTCGACCAAGCGGGCCCGGTGTCAATTTTTAGATTTTTGGGAAGAATGTTGGGAAATCTTTAATTAGGCATTGAGGTTGAATTATTGAGCAATTTCTGATGTTATTGAGTCAATTATGTATAGATACGATTGTTTCGGAGTCGAGTTCGAGAGGAAAAACGGTGCTAGAGGCTTGATTGGATTCTTGGAGTCGAGGTAAGTGTTTGGCCTAACCTTATCTTGAGGGAATATGTATTGAGTCCTAATTGCCACATGTTTATTCCATGTTTAACGTATAGGTGAGGTGACGAGTACCTATATATTATTGTCGAGCATGATTGTGGGTCAGATATTTCCAATTTTATGGTATTTACTGGATTTTATTGTGTTTACGGGTTTGGTATCCATTTGTTAGCTATTCATTTGATGGAAATTCTTGGTTATGAGTATTGTTGAGTAGTTGATTAGTTCGGGAACTTTATGTTGGATTATATACTTGTGTAGGATTTGTTATAGCTGTGTCTCTTGTCGGGACGGTATTATTCTTGTTGATTATTCCGTGCATTTAAGGTTTCTTATTGTTGATTTCATGCCAACTGTTGTTTTTATATTGTTTATGCACGAGGGGACATTCTGTGCCGAGTGTTTATTTATTTATTGCACGAGGGGACATTTCGTGCCGAGTGTTTATTTTTTTATTGTACGAGGGGACATTCCGTCCCGAGTGTTTATTTATTTATTGCACGAGGGGACATTCCGTGCCGAGTGATTGTGAGGTTATTCACGAGGGGACATTCTCTTTCGAGTGTTTATTTATTTATTTATGCACGAGGGGACATTCCGTGCCGAGTGTTTTTGGTGAGGTTATAGAACGAGGGGACATGCCGTGACGTTTCTGTTTATTTACTTGTTCAGAGTTGTTAATTCCACTGTTATTTATACATTTCAGTTGTTATCGTATTCTGTCATTTTAGTGAATTGTTTCCCCTTTTTCCCAGCATGTTAGCTCCATTTTTGTGCTTATCTGTTATTTCTTGTCATTTCTTCTTTGTTACATTATTGAACTGTACATGTATTCGTTATTTGTCGTGTCCTTACCTCGTCACTACTTTACCGAGGTTAGGCTCGGCACTTACTCAGTACATGGGGTCGGTTATACTGATGCTACACCTGTACTTCTTTATGTTATGCAGATTACGGAACCGGACCCAGTGGACATTGAGCGAGGAAGTATCCTTTAGTCCACGACGACACCGAGGTAGTCCTGCAGGCGTCCGCAGGCCTTGGCGTCACCATCTATTTCTTTCCTTCTTTCTTATCTTATATTTCTAGACGGTTACACTTGTTTATTTCAGACTCATATTTTTAGTAAATCTTAGACTGTCCGTAAAATTGTGATACAGTTCTGGGGGTGTATTTAAGGAAATTTCGTAAGATTTATTATTTAAGTTGTTGGATTTCTTATCTTCCGCATTTGTAATTATAATTGTTCTAGTTTACCACTGTTATTTGAATTGTCTATAATAAATAAATAAATGTAATAATCGAAACGTTGGCTTGTCTAGAGGGTGCAACGTTAGGCGCCATCACAACCTGAAGGTGGGATTTCGGGTCGTGACACCTATTGTCACAACCCAAATTCCCAACCTTAGAGGTCGTGATGGCGCCTAACACCGCATTTGCTAGGAAAGCCAATGTTAGAATTCGATTGGCTAATTTCTTAATTAATTACTTAAGCTAAAGTAAATAGTGTAAAGAATACTACAAATAATGGCTGAAAGAAATAGTGTAACTGTTCTGAATGATATAAAATAGTGTATGTAAAAATAGGAGAAGACTCTCGGAATCTGCGAACGCCGGCAGATGTACCTCGTGTCTCCAAATGAATCGGGTGGTCATCCTGAAATCCTCTACTGCTGACTAGCACCTGGATTTGTGCAAAAGAGCACATAGTGTAGTATCAGTACAACCGATCCCTTGTACTGAGTAAGTGCCGAGCCTAACCTCGGTGAAGTAGTGATGAAGCTAAGTCGGGCTTCAACAATATAATCAATAACAACAATAAATAATAAAGCCAACAGGAAGTCTAAACAAATAAATAAATACGTGCTGCAACAAAATAAATCAACTCAGCTATAACCAATTCTCAAATAACTTTTCAAAATTCCAAACTTTAACTTTGAATAAAAGTAGTTCCAATTTTATGAAAATAGTAATAT
Source organism: Nicotiana knightiana (assembly GCA_005239525.1). Classification (NCBI taxonomy): domain Eukaryota; kingdom Viridiplantae; phylum Streptophyta; class Magnoliopsida; order Solanales; family Solanaceae; genus Nicotiana; species Nicotiana knightiana. Next base: position 17,513 of record ML376683.1, on the reverse strand, counting down.
AAAATAGAATGTTTCAAATCTTTGTTTTTTAAAAAACAAAACAGTAAAAATAAACATTTAGTTTATCAAATCTTTATTTCTTTTGAAAATCAGTTAAAAAAATATAAATGTCCTCCCTTATCGCTCTTTGTTGCGGCGTGCAACCTGCTCCCACCTGTCCTCCCTTATTGCTCCACCCTAAAATATCACCCTTATTACTCCTGTTGCGGCGTGCAACCCGATCCCACATGTCCACCCTTATCACTCCTTGTTGCGGCGTGCAACCCGATCCCACATGTCCACCCTTATCACTCCTTGTTGCGGCCTGCAACCCGCTACCACTAGACATATCATATCAATTTATATAAGATTTCACAACTTCAGGCCAAGCATTTCATAATACTTTTGTCGCAACAATTATAAATAATAAACTGCATTATTCTCATAACTTCATCAATAACCTCTCAATCATGAAACCAACAGGAATCTCAAATATAAATACCTTTAATTTATACAAACAATACCAAACCTCTCAACCATGTTTATATCACCAGGAAACCAACTCAAACAACTAATACTCTTTCCAAATAGTCACAACAATAACTAACAACAATTCAACCAGACCAAATAGTCATAGAAACAATAATGAACTTATAATAGTTAAGACAATGATCAAATAAGTGGGGAACGGGAAAGGATCATGTTTAACAGACAATTTGGGTGGTGCATAGATACACGTCACCACACCTATACACCACGCCCATGCATTTCACATAGCAAACAAGTGGGGAGTCCTATTCCCTCAAGCCAAAGTTAGACCAAACACTTACCTCAATTCTGCAGGCCACTCACTGCTCAATTATTGCTTTTCCCTTTGAATTCACCTCTAAATTGCTCGAATCTAATCAAAATTAACTTAATATCATTAACTAATGCTAAAGGAACTAACTTTATTGAAAAGTATAATTTTTCCTAAGTATTCTAAAAAAAAGTCAAAACCTGACCCCGGGCCCGCTTGGTCTAAACGCGGTGTTCAGACCAAATTACGTTCACCCATTCACCCACGAACCCAATTATGCTATTAGTTTTGAAATCCGACCTTAATTTGACATAAAAATTCAATTTTTACAAAACTCCCTAATTCTACCCAAAACCTAGATTTTTACCATGAAAATCCTTTGTTTTTTGCTTTAAAAATGATACAAAATAGTAAGGAATTGAAAGAACAAGGTTTGAAATTGATTACTTATGAATTGGGGATGAAGGTTGCTGAAGAAAAATCGTTTTTAGGGCTGGAACTTCGAAAATTTGGAGAAGAAAGTGTTCTGCCCGTTCTTTAACAGGTATTTATATTAGCTGCGCTGGGCAACTGTGCGATCACGGATAAAGAGGTGCGATCGCACATGGTAAGGGAAGTTTGAGCACTGCGTTCGCATGGGGAGGGGTACGATCGCACAGGGTATTGTCCTCTCCTATCCCAGGCCTGACTTAAAGCTATGCGATCGCGGGGTTTACTATGCAATCGCACAACACAGTCCCGCACTGCACTGCTCCTACGGTCGCACTGTGCAAGTTTTTGGGCTCCTGAAGACTACATTATGCCATCGCGGTTTTATTTCTGCGATCGCATAGTACAAAAACCTGGACACCAGATATTGAAAAACCAGCAGTTATTTAAATGCAAAAATCATCCCGTGGCCTACCCGAAACTCACTCGAACCCTCGGGGCTCTAAAAAATGATGCACGCAAGTTTAAAAACATCATACGGGCTTGCTCGTGCGATAAAATCATTAAAATAATATGTAAATCTATGGATTAAACCTCAAAACTCATCATTTTCATCAAAAACTCTTAAAGTTCATAACTTATCAATCGGATGTCCGAATCACGTCAAACGAACTCCATTTTTCACCAAATTTCACAGTTAACCTCTAAATATCATAACAAAGCTATACCAGGCTCCGGAACCCAAATACGGACCCGATATCAATAATTTTTAGCATTATTTCTTTTATTTAATTCATGAACATTTCAGCAAAACAATTTCTTTCAAAAATTGATTTCTAAGGCTTGGGACCTCGGAATTCATTTCCGGGCATACGCCCGAGTCCCATATTTTACGGACCTCCCGGGATCGTCGGAACACGGATCTGGGTCCGTTTACTCAAAATGTTGACCTAAGTCAACTTTTATCAAATTTAAATTTTGAAAATCACTATTTCTAATATTTCAACATAAAAGCTTTCCAGTTTCACGCCCGGACTATGCACGCAAATCGAGGTATTTAATTTTAGTCTTTTTATGGTTATTTAGCATGGAACATAGTCTAATTTTATAAAATGACCCCTTGGGTCATCACAATCTCCACCTCTAAAACACACGTTCGTCCTCGAACGGACATAGAAAATTACCTGAAGTGGCGAACAAGTGTGGGTATATACTCTGCATGTCTGACTTAGACTCCCAAGTAGTTGCCTCAACGGGCTGGCCTCTCCACTACACTTGAACTGAAGGAAAACCTTTGGATCTCAATTGGCGAACCTGTCGGTCTAAAATAGCTACCGACTCCTCTTCATAAGTCAAGTCTTGTCCAACTGGACAAAGCTGAAATCTAACACATGGGACGGGTCACCATGATATTTTCGGAGCATAGAACCATGGAATACCGGATGAACTGAGGATAACCCCAGAGGCAATGCAAGTCTATAAGCTACCTCTCTCACTCTATCAAGAATCTCAAACGGCCCGATATACCTAGGGTTCAACTTACCCTTTTTCCCAAATCTCATAACACCCTTCATGGGCGACACACGAAGTAATACTTTCTCTCCAACCAAGAATGCCACATCACGAACCTTACGATCGGCATAACTCTTTTTCTTAGACTGAGCTGGATGGAGTCTCTCCTGAATAATCTTGACCTTATCTAAGGCCTCCTGAGCTAATTCTGTACCCAACAACCGAGCCTCTCCCGGCTCAAACCATCCAACTGGTGATCTGCACCGTCTACCATATAATGCCTCATAAGGAGCCATCTGAATGCTCGACTGATAACTATTATTATATGCAAACACCGCTAACGGCAAGAGCTGATCCCATGAACCTCCAAAATCAATAACACAAGCTCAGAGCGTGTCCTCTAATATCTGAATGGTACGCTCGAACTGTCCGTCAGTATGAGGGTGAAATGTTGTACTCAACTCTACTCGGGTACCCAACTCACGCTGAACTGCCCTCTAAAAGTGCGAAGTAAACTGCATACCCTGATCAGAAATGATAGACACAGGTACCCCATGAAGGCGAACAATCTCCCGAATATACAACTCAGCCAACTGCTCTGAAGTATAAGTACTGGCCATATGAATGAAGTGTGCTGACTTAGTCAGCTTGTCCACAATAACCCAAACCGCATCAAATTTCCTCTGAGTCCGTGGAAGCCCAACAACGAAGTCCAAAGTGATATGCTCCCACTTCCATTCATGAATCTCGATCTACTGAAGCAAACCACCAGGTCTCTGATGCTCATACTTTACCTACTGACAATTTAAGCAACGAGCCACATATGCCACAATGTATTTCTTCATCCTTCTCCACCAATAATGTTGTTTCAAATCTTGGTACATTTTTTCTGCACCTGGGTGAATAAAATACTTGGAGCTGTGAGCCTCCTCAAGGATCAACTCACGGAAGCCATCAACATTAGACATACACAATCTACCATGCATCCTTAAAACGCCATCATCTCCAACTGTAACTTGCTTGGCATCCCCGTGCCGAACCGTGTCCCTAAGGATCGCCAAATGTGGGTCATCATCCTGCAGCTCTCGGATACGATCAACTAGAGAAGATCGAGCGACTGTACAAGCTAGAACATTGCCGGGTGAAATATCCAACCTCATGAATTGATTAGCCAAAGTATGAATATCTGAAGCCAACGGTCTCTCACCCACTGGAATATACGCAAGGCTACCCATACTCACCGCCTTTCTACTTAATTCACCGGCCACCACATTGGCTTTCCCTGGGTGATACAATATAGTGACATCATAATATTTTAGCAACTCTAACCACCTCCGCTGCCTCAAATTTAGATTTTTCTGCTTGAATAAGTACTGGAGGCTGCGATGGTCAGTAAAAATCTCGCACGACACGCCATAAAGATAATGCCTCCAAATTTTCAAAGCATGAACAATAGCCGCCAACTCTAAGTCATGAACAGGGTAATTCTTCTCATGGACTTTCAACTGACGAGACGCATACCACAATCACCCTACCGTCCTGCATCAATACTGCTCCAAGGCCAACTCTAGAAGCATCACAATACACCGTGAAAGAACCCGAATCTGATGGTAACACCAACACCGGTGTTGAAGTCAAGGCTGTATTGAGCTTCTGAAAGCTCGCCTCTCACTCATCTGACCATTTAAATGGGGCACCTTTCTGAGTCAATCTAGTTATTGGGGCTGCTATGGATGAAAACCCCTCCACAAAACGACGGTAGTAACCGGCCAAACCCAAGAAACTCCTAATCTACGTGGCTGTGGTGGGTCTAGGCCAGTTCTTGACTGCCTATGTCTTCTTAGGATCAACCTGAATACCTCAGATGATACGATATGACCCAAAAAGGCTGCTGAGCCTAACCAAAACTCACATTTAGAAAAATTGGCATACAACTGATTATCTCTCAAAGTCTGGAGTGCTATGCGGAGATGCTGCTCATGCTCTTCCCAGCTTCGGGAGTATATAAGAATGTCATCAATGAACACGATAAAAAAATAGTCCAGATGGGGCTTGAAAACCCGATTCATTAAGTCTATAAAGGCCGCTGGAGCATTAGTCAGCCCAAAAGACATCACCAAAAATTCATAGTGCCCATACCTCATACGAAAGGTTGTCTTAGGGATATCGGACGCCCTAATCTTCAGTTGATGGTAGCCTGACCTCAAATCAATTTTCGAAAACACTCTAGCACCCTGAAGCTGATCAAATAGGTTATCAATCCTTGGCAACGAATATTTATTCTTGATAGTAACTTTATTCAGCTGCCTGTAGTCTATGCACATTCTCATTGACCCATCATTTTTCTTTAAAAACAAAATCGGTGCACCCCAAGGCGAGACACTGGGTCTTATGAAACCCTTATCTAGCAAGTCTTGCAACTGTTGTTTTAGTTCTTTCAATTCTGATGAGGCCATCTGATATGGAGGAATGGAAATGGGCTGAGTGCCCGGAGCCACATCAATACAGAAATCAATATCCCTATCGGGTCGTATACCTGGCAGGTCTGCAGGGAACACCTCAGGAAACTCACGCACAATAGGAACCTCTATAGAAGAAAGATCGACATCGGAATCACGAATGTGGGCCAAATAAGACAAACACCCTTTCTCCACCATGCGACGAGCCTTGGCATATGAAATTACCCGGTTGGGAGAATGACCAGGGGTCCCTTTCCATTCTAATCGAGGCAACCCCGACAATGCTACGGTAACTGTCTTGGCGTGACAGTCTAAGATGGCATAATAGGGAGACAACCAATCCATGCCCAATATAATGTCAAAATCAACCATGTCTAGAAGTAAAAGATCCACACTAGTTTCAAGACTTTCTATGACTACCACGCATGAACAGTATACTCGATCTACCACGATAGCACCCCCTACCGGTGTAGACACAGAAACAGAAACACTCAAGGAATTACGGGGCACATTCAAATACGAGGCAAAACAGGATGAAACATACGAGTAAGTAGACCCCGGATCAAACAAAACTAAAGCAGCTTTATCACAAACTGAGATAATACCTGTAATAACAGTATCGGAGGACTCTGCCTCAGGCCTAGCTAGAAATGCATATAGTCGGAGCTGGGCCCCACCACCCTGAACTGCGTCACTAGGAGGACCCCTGACATGTGGTTTTCCACCTCTAACGGGCTAGCCACCAGCTCTAGCGTGCTGGCCTCCACCTCTAGCATACTGACTTCCACCTCTAACATTCTAACCTCTACCTCTGACTACCTGACCCCTACCCCTAGCTGGTTGGGCAGGTGGTGCTGCAGCTGGTGCCGGAATTATGGCACGAGAATTCTGATACTGAGGCTGATTACCCAAGAATTTTGGACAAGATCTCTGAATGTGTCCATACTCACCACACTCATAACAACAATCCTGATACTGAGGCTAACCCTGATGAACCGGCTGACCACGATAATAACTCTGGAGAGGAGGTGCTCTGATCGGGGCTGACTGATCAGGATAAGGAAATTAAGAGCCATGACGTCCTGAAGCACCATGGGACGTATGAAGTGCTGAATTAAATGGCATGGAAGACTGACCTCTGCCCCGAGTATCTCCGCCCCCAGATGAGGCACCGCTGAATCGATCAGAATGGCGAGGTCTTTTGTCTGATCCCTGACCTCCCATCCTAAGAACTGAATCAACCCTCCTAACTATATTAGCTGCATCCTGAAGAGAATTCTCGAACCCTGTTTCCTTGACCATCTGTAACCTAATGGGCTAAGCAAGGCCATCAATAAACCGTCTGACCCTCACCCTACCTGTGGGCAATATAAGAATAACATGTCTAGCCAGATCCACAAAATGAGTCTCATACTGAGTCACAGTCATGTTACCCTGCTGGACTCGCTCAAACTGACGACGCTTATCCTCTCGAGTAGTGACAGGTAAGAATTCTCCAAAAAGAGACGAGAGAAATGATCCCAAGTCAGCACAGGTGATCCAGCTGGCTTAGTCAACAAATAGTCCCTCCACCATTTCTTGGCGGAACTAGTCATATGAAAAGTCGCAAAATCGACCCCATTGGTCTCCAAAATACCCATATTATGCAACACCTCATGACATCTATCTAGATATTCCTGAGGGTCCTCTGAAGTAGCACCACTGAAATGGACAGGAAATAGCTTAATGAACCTGTCGAGTCTCCACAAAGCATCCGATGACATGGCTGCCCCATTATCGGGCGACACTGCTGTAACTGGCTGAATTACCCCAACGGGATTGGCCACTGGAGTCTGAGCCTAAGGAGTGGTCTGAAATGGAGTATGGGTGGCAGGAGTCTGGATCCCGCCTCCATCCTGAGATACGGCTGCTGAAACAGGGAATGTGTCCGTCTGGGCCACACTCTCCATCAAGCCCATTAAACGGACCAAAGCATCCTAAATGACTAGGGTGACAATAAACCCCTCGGGAACCTGAGCTGGCTCCGCTGGAACCATCTGAGCCGGAACCCCCTCATCAATCTCAATTTGAGGTTCCGCAGCTGGGGCTGCTGCCTGAGCAACGGGCTGAGTCCTGCCCCTGCCTCAGCCTCGGGCATGGCCTCGGCCTCTACCCCTAGTAGGAGCTGCTGTAGCTGGAGGACCGGAATGCTGGTCAGCGGAAGATGAAGCACGTGTTCTCACCATCTGCGAGAGAAAAGAAGAATCTAATAAGTATTTGGGATACAAGAATCGCACTACAGAGTAGAAATAATAAAAAAAAAGTTATTTCCTAACTCAATAGCCTCCGAAAGATAAGTGTAGAAGTCTCCGTATCGATCCTTCAGACTCTACTAAGCTTGTTCGTGAATTGTGAGACCTAAGCAACCTAGAGCTCTGATACCAACTTGTCATGACCCAAATTCCCAACCTTAGAGGTCGTGATGGCACCTAACACCACACTTGATAGGCAAGACAATGTTAGAATTCGATTGACTAATTTTCTTAATTAATTACTTAAGCAAAAATAAATATCTTCCGAATGAACTTAGTTAGAATAATTCCCAACAACGACAAAGAGAAATAAACAATTAATTAATTAAACCGAGCCACAAAACTAATCATATAAATGAATCTAGAACTACCCCAGAGTCTGGTGTCACAATTCACGAACTACTAAAGAATACTACAAATAATGGCTGAAAGAAATAGTGTAACTGTTCTGAACGATATAAAATAGTGTATGTAAAAATAGGAGAAGACTCTCGGAATCTGCGAACGCCGGCAAATGTACCTCGTGTCTCCAAATGAATCGAGTGGTCGTTCTGAAATCTTCTACTGCTGACTAGCACCTGGATCTGTGCAAAAGAGTACATAGTGTAGTATCAGTACAACCGACCCCATGTGCTGAGTAAGTGTCGAGCCTAACCTCGGCGAAGTAGTGACGAGGCTAAGTCGGGCTTCAACAATATAATCGATAACAACAATAAATAATAAATCCAGCAGGAAGTCTAAACAAATAAATAATTAAGTGCTGCAAAAAAATAAATCAACTCAGCTATAGCTAATTCTCNAAACAAATAAATAAATAAGTGCTGCAACAAAATAAATCAACTCAGCTATAACCAATTCTCAAATAACTCTTCAAAATTCCAAACTTTAACTTTGAATAAAAGTAGTGCCAAAATATGAAAACAGTAATATAAAATAGAAAGTTTCAAATCTTTGTTTTTAGAAAAAAATAAAACAGTAAAAATAAACATTTAGCTTTTCAAATCTTTATTTCCTTTGAAAATCAGTAAAAAAAATATAAATGTCCTCCCTTACCGCTCCTTGTTGCGGCGTGCAACCCGCTCCCACCTGTCCTCCCTTATTGCTCCTCCCTAAAATATCACCCTTATTACTCTTGTTGCGGCGTGCAACCCGATCCCACCTGTCCACCCTTATCACTCCTTGTTGCGGCGTGCAACCCGCTCCCACCAGACATATCATATCAATTTATTTAAGATTTCACAAATTCAGGCCAAGCCTTTCACAATACTTTTGTCTCAACAATTATAAATAATAAACTGCATTATTCTCATAACTTCATCAATAACCTCTCAATCATGAAACCAACAGGAATATCAAATATAAATACCTTTAATTCATACAAACAATACCAAACCTCTCAACCATGTTTATATCACCAGGAAACCAACTCAAACAACTAATACTCTTTCCAAATAGTCACAACAATAACTAACAACAATTCAACCAGGCCAAATAGTCATAGAAACAATAATGAACATATAACAGTTAAGACAATGATCAAATAAGTGGGGAACGGGAAAGGATCATGTTTAACAGACAATTTGGGTGGTGCATAGATACTCGTCACCACACCTATATACCACGCCCATGCATTTCACATAGCAAACAAGTGGGGAGTCCTATTCCCTCAAGCCAAAGTTAGACCAAACACTTACCTCAATTCTGCAGGCCACTCACTGCTCAATTATTGCTTTTCCCTTTGAATTCACCTCTAAATTGCTCGAATCTAATCAAAATTAACTTAATATCATTAACTAATGCTAAAGGAACTAACTTTATTGAAAAATATAATTTTTCCTAAGTTTTCTCAAACAAAGTCAAAACCCGACCCCGGGTCCGCTTAGTCTAAACTCGGGGTTCGGACCAAATTACGTTCACCCATTCACCCACGAATCCAAATATGCTATTAGTTTTGAAATCCGACCTTAATTTGATATAAAAATTTGATTTTTACAAAACTCCCTAATTCTACCCAAAACCTAGATTTTTACCATGAAAATCCTTTGTTTTTGCTTTAAAAGTACAAAATAGTAAGGAATTGAAAGAACAAGGTTTGAAATTAATTACCTATGAATTGGGGATGAAGATTGCTGAAGAAAAATCATTTTTAGGGCTGGAACTTCGAAAATTTGGAGAAGAAAGTGTTCTACCCGTTCTTTAACAGGTATTTATATTAGCTGGGCTGGGCAACTGTGCGATCGCGGATAAAGAGGTGTGATCGCACAGGGTAAGGGAAGTTTGAGCATTGTGTTCGCATGGGTAGGGGTGCGATCGTGGGGTTTATTGTGCAATCGCACAACACAGTCCAGGTGGTGCAGTGCGATCGCACACCTCCTTCTGCGGTCGCACAATGCAAGTTTTTGGGCTCCTGAAGACTACACTATGAGATCGCGGTTTTATTTATGCGATCGCATAGTACAAAAACTTGGACACCAGATATTGAAAAATCAGCAGTTATTTAAGTGCAAAAATCATCCCGTGGCCTATCCGAAACTCACCCGAGCCCTCGGGGCTCTAAACAAATGATGCACGCAAGTATAAAAATATCAGCTCGTGCGATAAAATCATGAAAATAACATGTAAATCTATGAATTAAACTCAAAATTCATCATTTTCATCAAAAACTCTAAAAGTTCATAACTTATCAACCAGATGTCCGAATTATGTCAAACGAACTCCATTTTTCACCAAATTTCATAGTTAACCTCTAAATATGATAAAAAAAGCTGTACCAGGCTCCGGAACCAAAATACGGACCCGATATCAATAATTTTTAGCATTATTTCTTTTCTTTAATTCATGAACATTTTAGCAAAATAATTTCTTTCAAAAATTGATTTCTAAGGCTTGGGACCTCGGAATTCATTTCCAGGCATACGCCCTCCCATATTTTATTGCGGACCTCCCGAGATCGTCGGAACACGGATCCGGGTCCGTTTACTCAAAATGTTGACCAAAGTCAATTTTTATCAAATTTAAATTCTAAAAATCACTATTTCTCATATTTCCACATAAAAGCTTATCGGTTTCACGTCCGGACTGCGCATGCAAATCGAGGTATTTAATTTTAGTCTTTTTATGGTTATTTAGCATGGAACAAAGTCTAATTTTATAAAATTACCCCTTGGGTCATCACACTTATATAAAATAGAAGATCAATTTTAACTTAGTCTATTATATATACGGTGACACTAACATACGTAAGAAATAATAAACTTGACAATAAACATATATGGTAGAAGGCCATCAGGTATTAAAGTATTTAAGTATTCTTCTTGGTAGTAATTATTGGTATCATTTTGTGGTGAGTCAAAAATTAAAAAATATTTTATTTTTATTGTAAAATTTTGCAATCAACATTTTATTTAATTGATCAACATATTCATTTCTGCTAGCTAAGAGATCTTTTAATTCTAACATGCGATTTGCACAAATTGCGTTTTAATCTAATATAGAAATATTTCTCTTATTAAATGCACTACTATTACCATTGGGTTTAATAACCAAATGTTCATAAAAAAAATCATATTTTATTGGATGTTTTTCTTCATTTCCGACACGAAGCAAGAAGATACTGAATACTGGATCTGTTCTTACTTTATATTTCTTGTCAGTTGAATCTTTTTCATTTGAGGCAAGAAGCAAGCTAGTTTTTACAGTCTCTGCTTTTGTCGATTTGGAACTACTTGTAGTATTTGACAGAAATCACCTCTCAAACCATTAGTTTTCCATCAAACGGTTCATTAATAAGAAATCTTGACAACTATTTCGATCATTTGACACTTTGTGCATAAGTGTTTCATCCCATATTATCAATTTTGTTTTCATTATAAATTAGCAACATTGATATGCTTTGATATATTTGTGATGGTTATTTAAGTTGTTTGAAGAGGTATATCAAATCTAAAGTGGGTGGCCTCACAATAAAATCGTTGTTGTTACACCACTTGCTATTATTGCTAACAGTGTCATGCCTCTTGATATGATATTTGCAAGTAATGCATGACATAGAAATATTATTTCGATTCTGCCGAGGCAACTACAAAGAATAATCCCATTGTACCAGAATCGACTTTTTATAATAGTCTTGAAAGCTTTTTTTTTTTAATTAAAATTTAGCTTTGATTTTGCTTCTTCAATCACTTGTATAGCATTTTGATTCTTAATAACATACTAACATTTTTACTTTGTGTTCTAAGCTTTTATTGTGGAATAAATTTATGTAGCCTAAGATTTTTTTTTAAAACTTGAATAAGAATTTTACATATAATGAATTTAAAAAATAATTAAATTGGATTCTGTTGCTAAATAATTAATTAAAAGATTTAGTTATTTGGTATTAACATAAAAAAATAATTTATTCTATGTTAATTTGGATCTTAATATTAGTTCATCTCTTGTTTTGAATATTTAATCTTAATTATAATTTTATCCACTATAAATTTTATTTCCAAAGAGTAAAAGATTGATATGACATTTCACTTTTAGATCTTTATGTTTGTAGAATCATTAGTTGTATTGACTCTTACCAACCATTTTTTTCTCTTTCTCACACATTTATATTCTTAAATATTTTCTTAGTTGTTGTTTAATAATTGGGTATTTTTCAATATTAGATAAAAAATTGATAAAAAAATCTTATTTGAGTAGGAAAATAGCTCAAATATAATATAAAACTATATTATCGTGGGGGTATTTTTTTCTCAATTTCAACTCTTTATGCAGTTTATTTAATATATATTATATGTATTATTATTATTATTATTATTATTATTATTATTATTATTATTATTATTATACAAGCATGAATACAATATCAATTTACAAAAATAACCTTATAACATTAAGCACATTAACTCATAATAAAAGGAAATAATCGATTTCTTCTTTGTTCACATGGACTCAATATATATGTTCACATGGACTCAATAAAGGTTTCTTCTTTGTTTGTCATTTTTCTGAATTATTGATCTTATCTTCCTGACATATATTATTTCTTCATCCCATTCCTTTTTAAGTCGATACATTTATGTCTTTTCGTTGCTACTATTCTCCTTTTTTATGTCTTTTCATTTCTACTATTCTTCACCTTATTTCATTTCTACTATTTTTCATACAGATCCATTGAATATATATATATATATATATATTTGCTATTTCAGAAGAAAATTGATCATGGCACATAGCAATCTGTTCCCTTAGTTATTTTAAGTATTATCATTGCAGTTCATGATATGTAGTATTACAGCATAATGAGTATCTCTGTAGTGAATCATCCAAAAAAAAAAAGATACAGCTCTAATTGCATTATCTTTAGTTTTTATTATTTATACCTAACATATCTTGTGACGAGGGGCGGCAAACGGGTGGGTCGGGTTGGATATGGGATGGGTCAAAAGCGGGTAATAAAAAAATGGATAAATTATCCGATCCGAACCATATTGAATACGTATAGAAAATGGGTTAACCGACGGATAACATGAGTAACCATATTATCCATGACTTCTTGAATATGATCACTTTTGAGAGAAATTCCAAGTCTCTCAAACTCGAGGAACCCTTAATTTGAGACTTTATAATTGTCAAAGTTAAACCCATTAGTTATCTATTGGTTATCCATTTTATAAATGAATAATATGGTTCTTTACCAATATTTGACCCGTTTTTTAAAAGTTCATTATCCAACTCATTTGTTAGTGGATAATATAGGTGCATAACTGGTGGATTATGGGTCACAACTGATATGAACCTCTGTTCAACACCCCCCCCCCC
>ML376681.1:7086-61324 GCA_005239525.1 Nicotiana knightiana | reverse complement strand
GGGGGGGGGGGAGGGGACGAAGTGGTCTAGTGCTATGGTTTTAAGCATTAATTTTTATAAAAAATCAATAAGAGAACATAGTCAGTTTTAATCGAACTACGCGAGTCTGATTCTCACTACCCAGTGAGATACGTAGGCAACCTTCATCGGGTTCGGCCCACATATTTAAAAAAAAAAGCCTAAAAATCACGCATATGCATAAAATTTCCAAGGAAATAAAAATAAAAAAAATCAGTATTTTTGGTCACCTTTTACTATTTTTCCCTCGTATCCGACCGTTTTTGTAAAACAACCTTAAAATCTTCCTTAGAGGTGCTAAAGGGCTGTTTTTGAAAACATAGCCACTTTGTCCATTCTTTTAGGCTTTTATATCATTTTGCCCTTATGTCAGATCATTCGTACCGAGACAGCCTAAAACCTTCCACGGAGGCGCCGAAAGGCTATTTTTGTCAAAATGATCATTTCTTCTGTTTGTCTGCTTTTTACTATGTTCCTTTGTATCGGGCCATTTTGCCGAGATAACCTTAAAATCTTCCTCGGATGTGTTGAATGACCGATTTTGTAAAATAACTACTTTGTCCATCTTTGTTCACCTTTTACCATTCTTCCCTTATATCTGTCCATTTTTGCCGAGACAACTTTAAACTTTCTACGAAAGTACCTAAAGGTTATTTTCGCAAAAATAACCATCTTATCTAATTTTGTCTGGCTGTTTTGCTGAGACAACCTAAAATTTTTCCTTGGAAGTGTTGAAGGGCCATTTTTGTAAAATAGCTATTTTTTCCATCTTTGTTCCCCTTTTACCATTTTGCCCTTATGTCAGGTCTCTTTGCCGAGACAACTTTAAACCTTCTAGGGAAGTACCGAAAGACTATTTAGCAAAAATAACCATCTTATCTAGTTTTGTCCGGTCGTTTTGCCGAGACAATCTTAAACCTTACACGAAAATACTAAAGGGTTGTTTTCATAAAAATGGCCATTTTATCTAGTTTAGCGCCACAGATATATGGCCATGGAGCGCGAGCATGATGCGCTGGATCGAGCCGAGACCTGGATCTAGCCAGAGAGATATGGCCTTGTGATTTTCTCTTGGGTGAGATCAAACAGAAGGTTCCTAGCCAATTGAGTATCTAGTTTACTTATGACTCAGAGTTGAATTTGAGATTCTCGTACTTTTCATACGATGGCATAATAGGTGTGGCGTGTTGTGTAGGATTGAGATTTGCATGTGCAAGGTCACAATTCAATTTTGAAAGGAAGGTCCTAAATTCTTAGGTAGCATAGACAGTTTCATATGACTATGTGAATGATATTACTATTTGGTGTTGCTTGAGTAGAGTTCACATTTCAGAAGGCGCACTATGTTTTGATTTATGGATACTTCATTGGTATTGTGACACTCTCCTTGTTGATCGACTGCTGATTTTCAGACGTGCTATGTGGCATGAAAGAATTAGAGAAGTATTCCTCGTGGAATGATCGTTCATGAGAGATGTGTTGGGTATTTGGGCGGTGGAGTTAGGATCATATGTGATGATTCATGTGTTCTATGGATTTGGAGACCGGGAGTTCTCAGGAGCAGATTGTTTCATGGTTGTGGATTGTGAAAATGTGGCCAAGTTATTCAGGTGATGGTATGTGTTATGGTTAGGTAATCATGGACCTTCAGAGGGTTATTTATCTATTTGTAGATGACCAGAGTTGATTTGGAGCCCATTGGTAGGCCTAATGAGGATGTGTATTTTACACCAGGTCGAATTGGTTGACTCCGTACTACTATTGTTGAGCGATGTTCCATCCGGTTTGAGTTGAGCTTATTCGCGTTTTGGTATGTTCTATGCATTACTCTTCTATGCTACGAGAGGGTGATTTGTTGGTTATATGCACACTTGGTGCGGTTCTATTTGGGCCGTATAGCGAAATTTGAGTGAGAGGGATATTAGGGTGTTGAATGATTGAATGCACATTATTTATGTTTTATCAGGTTTGTGTGGAATTGTGTCATTTAATTCTCTGTGGTTATGGTCGTGCACCTTGCGTACTTGATGTCGAATTGCGCGTGGTTATTGATTTTGAGCAGGGTGACTTGAGGTATTTCATATGGACCAGTGATTTGATGGGTTCACGCATTACAACAAATTTATGTTGGGATATGATCCTGTCACGACCCAAATCGATGGGCCGTGACGGGCACCCGGTACCTTACCCAACCGAGTACCAACCTAACGTATCTTTTCATACCATACTATTATAGGTAAATGAGATGGAAAGGCTTCCGTGAGATAACTAGAATAAAACATGAGGGAATACTCGACATAGGGCAACCCAAAATGTAATACAAACTTATACATATGACATACGAGCCTATAAGACCAAAATGATCACTCGTACACTTAACATAAGCCGACAAGGCCATACAATCTTTCACGTACATGAAATATGTCTACAAGCCTCTAAGAGTAGATAAATACCATAAAGGTCGGGACAGGGCCCACCATACTAATCAATACATGTCCAAATCATACTGACCAAATAAGCAACTCCGGAGAAAATTGAGCGTACCAAAACCTTCCGCTGAGTTGATAGCTTACTTGGAGGAATCTCAACCTGTCTATCGGGATTTGCAGTCATGAAATGCAGCATCCCCAGGCAAAAGGGATGTCGGTACAAATAATGTACCGAGTATGTAAGGAATGAAAATCAGTAAATAAAAGACATAGAGAAACATTGAGTAAAAGACTCAACATTTAAGTCTGAATAACTCTATGAATCATTTCACATTTATAATGTCATCCATATGCGTATAAATGTCGTACCATACGTATATGCGTACATAACATCATCAAGCCTCTGAGGACATCCCATCATATCATCTCGGTCACTGTGGGCAAATCATCAACATATACCAGCTGATCAGGTGCTGGTGCATATATAACACCGTAACCTTTTACCATATCCCCCATATATATATATATTAACGCATATATAATGCCATCTGGTCATGGGTCAATGTACATGTATAAATGAATGAAATGCATAAGAAGTATGTTAATAAGATTCTCGGTATGTCATAAGAACATTACACCTTTGATTAATATCATGAACATAGGATATCATTTCTATGAATAGAGTCATTTATGAAAGTTGTGCATTTGCTCGTTTCGTTTGTATCGTATGGATTATGCCAAAAGGAAAGAAGGGATAGACTTAACATACCTGAGACGGTTCTCTTGACAATCCCTCTAACACACGACAATCGCGACAAAACACGTGACGACAAGATCAAAGTAGGGAAAAATCTGTATGATATTCTTGAGAAAGATTGCACCGTACTCCCTTAGAATCGCTAATTCTCACGTTGCTAAGCAGTCTCATATGAATTTTGTTCAAGAAAATCACGTTACTACCATATAGATTCTTGTATGAATTGGATGAAGCCTTCCTTCCTTGACTTAGTAGATGTCATCATCTTCATTTTGTGAATTAGAGAGGTTCTCTTTAATCTTTGGGTGTGGGACCCACTTAGGATGACTTAGCCACCAAAGAAATATCTTAAATGTGACACTTTTCAACATAATTTAAGAGTCACTAATTGGGATAGTGTGCTTCCACGTTGGGGTCCATAAGACTTATCCAAAGATGCTTAATTAATTAGTTAATATCTCATTAAAAGTCATTAATTACCCAATTATCCACATAATTAAGACTTATCTCAAATTAATTAAAATACTACTCACTTTTAAGGCACTTTATATACTCTACTATCATGGTCATGTGGTACCTTCTATGACACTAGTCCTTAAATAACGGGTATTATAGCTCAGACCATATTTTATCCCAAATTGATAACCTTCAACAAAACTCATTTTCGTTGATTCATTTACCCTCTCACCTTCACAAATTTACTTATCACTTGTTTGAAATAACATAATACTTATAATCTCAAAATAATCTCATTCCCGAACTTACATCAATTAACTTATGATGAAACTTTAACGTACGAAAATGCGGTATGTAACATCTTATTTTTGACATCATCTTACTTATGGCGTACTTTCATATACGAAAACATGGGGTGTAATACATCCTTTGTGTTAGATTCGTGTGTTATGATTCTATAGTGTGTGATGGGTTTTAGCATCTCATTGTGGCGATACTTGTTGAGCTTGCGGAACGGTTCTCATATTTGAGTCATTTTCTATGTTTGAGTACACTTAAATTGTTGCGTATTAGCGCACGGATTGCACAGTTTGTGGTTTAAGGTTGTATTGGTGTGGCATGTCAGTAGGCGGCTGTATTTAATAAGATGAGGTCGTTGGATCTAGTATGGGTTCTATCGGATTTGATTGCGGTATATTTGGAAGGATAATATCGGAAGTCGGCTTAGAAATTGCTATAATTCTTATCGAAGGAGAGGGAGCTCCATGACTTGTTGATCTGGTGAGTGGTTATGAGTTCTACATGTTTATTTCATCATCGGCAGTGTACAAAGGATTTAGAATGGGGTTTTGTTTGATATGAGGTTTATTACCGGAATTGGGTTGTTTTGAGCAACTACTGTGATCAGAAATTTTGCTATGGGTAATTCAGTTGAGTGGTATATCTTGTGATTGTGTCTTGGGTTATGGTTGTGGCTTGATACAACTTTTTCAGACCTATACAGAGAAATTCTGGATGTTGGAAATTGGATTTTGTGGTTTAAGGGCTAAGGTTGAAGTAATGATCTTCAGTTATGTTGTGATTTTGGGACTATATGGAATAGGGTGACTTGAGATCACCCCCGGGTATATTCATGATAAGGTTACTCAACAATTTGGCGACTTTGGAATAACTCTGGGCACGTTCAAGGACAAACATATGTTTAACTGAGGGAGGATGTAACGACCCGACTGGTCGTTTTGAGCATTTGCACTTCGCTTGGTAGTTTGAGGGCATGAGTATCTCCGTATGATGTATTATGACTTGTGTGAATCGTCAGGTTTGGTTTCAGGTTATTCGAAATTAATTTGGAAGGATGAATTTCATGATTGAAGCTTTAAGTCGGAAGAGTTGACCAATTTTGACTTTTAGTATTCAACCTTAGATTGAAGTTTCAATGGTTCCGTTAGGTCCGAATGGTATTTTTGACTCGGGCGTATGCCCAGATTTGCATTTGGATGTTTTTAGAAGGTTCTAGCGCCAATTGGCGAAAGTTGGAAATTTGAAGGTTTGAAAAGTTCATAAGTTTGACCGAGAGTTGACTTTGATGATATCGTATTAGGATTGTGGTTCCGGGAATCGAAATAGCTTCGTTATGTCATTTGGGTCTTATGTGCAAAATTTGAGTTTATTCCGAGTTGATTTGATATGTTTCGACGCGAGTTTTGAAAGTTGAAGATTCGAAGTTCATTAAGTTCAATTTTAGGCATGATTCGTCGTTTCTATATTGTTATGTGTGATTTGAGGCTTCGTATAAGTTCGTATTATGTTTTAGTATTTGTTGGTACATTCAGACGGGGTCCTGAGTGGCTCGGGTGTGTTTCGTGGTGAGTTTTGAACCAGTCCGGTCATTTTCGGGTTTCAGATGCTGTTCTATACCTTTGGAAGTGCGTGGGAACATTTTGGAGTGATGAGGAAAAGCCTCAAGTTAGAACCTGGGAGGAAAAGTGCGGACTGCACAATTCTTCTCGCGGCCGCAGAACAGAGCAACTGCAGGTTTGATGGTCTAATTTCGGAATCTTATATCTTTTAATATATAAGGAATATGGAGATTATCCAAAAATGAAAGTTGTAGACCTTTGTGTTTGGTTTCCATAAAGGTAAATAAATCATCATTTGGATTTTATTGCAGAAAGTTATGTCCAATTTACTAAAGCTTGGTAGTGAAGTCAATGTGGAAGTGCGACCGCACAATTTGGACTTGCGGCCGCAGGACCTGGGATGTGCGGCCGCACAAAACTATGTGCGGTCAGCAAAATGGGATGTAAGATTTTGTCCTATATAAACTAGGGTTAGAGCATTATTTCACATTTGGAATTTGGGAGCTTGGTTTGTGGCGATTTTTCGTGAGTTTTTCAAGAAATTCATTGGGGTAAGTGATTCTAACTCGGATTAGGTTAATATACATGAATATATCACTTTCATCATTTAATTAGTATTTTGAGATGGGAATTGGGGAGTTTTGCCGAAAGTTTCAAAATGTAAATTTTTGAGTTTTGAACATCGATTCAGAGTCGGATTTGTGTGAAACTAGTATGGTTGGACTCGTAATTGAGTTGGTTGTCGGGTTTGTGAGTTTTGTTGGGTTCCAAGGTGCGGTCTTGGCTTGGACTTTTGCGATAATTTTCGGGCTTTTGATTAAGGATTCGACCTTTATCATTTGAAATTGTTTCCTTGGGCTTATTTGATGTAATTGAGTTGCTTTTGACTAGTTTCGAGATGTTTGGTGGTCGGTATGCGTGGTATGGAATTTTTGGAGCATCGTTGGCTTTCTCGGTATTGGATTTGGCTTGTCAAGGTAAGTAACACTTCTAAACTTGGTTCTGAGGGTATGAAACCCCGGATTACGTGTTATGTGATTTGTATTGAGGTGACGCACATGCTAGATGACGGGCGTGTTGGCGTGCACTATATGAATTGTCACTCCGTTATTTCTGTGGTACTATGTGGTTACCTGATCTTACCTGTAACCATGACATTTATATGTACTTGATCTATTGAGTTGTGATCCATGCTAAAATCCATGTCTAGGCTATATGCTTATCCTGTTGGGACCCACTGAGGTCATTTATGCTATTGAGCTATTTGCTTTCATTGAATTACATACTCAGTCATACACATTCATATGCATATCATTTCTCAGTATATGTTACTATTTATTGATACATCACATCATTATTGTTGGGTTGATATTTCAGGACATTGAGAGCCCGAGAGACTGGAGAGATTTATGATTGAGTGAAGCCAAGGGCTTGATGGTGAGGATGTTTATGGGATCGGGCTGCACGCCGCAACATGTTTTACTGATTTATGCCATGATTGGATTGTTATGGCGCTTGGGCTGAAGGAGCCCCTCCAGAGTTTGTACACATCCCCCAGTGAGCGCAGGTACCTACTTAGTGCGAGTGTCGAGTGACAAGTGCCGAGTGATTGGGAGGATTGAGTGGCTGTAAGGACCGAGTGACTAGGAGGACTGAGCGAATTGATACTCTGCAGAGTATGCATATGGTTTTATCACTGAGTCGCATCGCATTTGGCGTGCACACTTGACATACAGGCATAAAGATGCATTTTTTCTCATGCTGTACGATATATCGTCATTCATAACTTCTCACACATATTGACATAAGGGCATATAGAGGTATTTTATACTTGCTATCTGAAAAGAAAATGAAACGTCATATTTATTGTTGAAAGAATTTTTGGGAAAATTCACAGTTTCAAACTTACTCATTATTTTCGGCGGTTTTGGTATGAGATTTGGATTTTTACTGAAATACTTGAGATGCAGTACTATTTTCGGAAATCATGATTTAGCCGACATGTTAGCTTTTAATTACTTCTTTTATTACTTGGTTTATGTTGTTATTACCGTTGTTGGCTATTGGATGTTAGATCCGACCTTTATTCCAGCTCGTCACTACTCTCAACCTAAGGTTAGGTTTGTTACTTATTGAGTACATGGGGTCGGTTGTACTCATACTACACTTATACACCTTACGTGTAGATGTTGGCTGCTGATGTTGCTGTGTTCGATGGGATCTGTATTTGAAGATGTACATGCGTTCCAGTTGTAGCTACCTCTTGTTCATGGTAGCCTTAGATTCATAAAAACTCTGTTTATGTACTTTTCAAACATATGATGTATTTACGTCATACCAGCTTTGTAAACTCTATTCTTAGAAGCTCATGATTTGTACTAACAGTTCTTGGGGAATGTATAAGATTCAGTTAACTTCTCTATTTAATTATTTTATTGATTTCATTGGGTTTGATAGTTGTTAGTTGACTTACCTAGCGGGTTGGGTTAGGTTCCATCAAGACTAGTTGGGTTTTATGTCGTGACATCGACAGTGCAGAGGATACAGTAGAACTCCCTTAGGAACCCATCCGCATCCTCTAAAGACAAACCACTAAAAGTAGGAGGGTAATACTTCTTAAACCTTCCAAGTTTAAGTTGTTCTTCCTCAGATATGTCGGCCCTAACCACGGGCTGAACTGGGATAATAGGTTGTCTGCATGACACATAGAACCTGACCAACGTGGACTCGCTGCTCCAGAGTAAGGGCAGGGGGGGGGTCTGAGCTCCTCCCCTGATATATGAAGTATCTGGTGCAACCGGAGTCAACCCCGCCAGAGCCAGTATACCAAACATTCTTTGGAATCGTGCTAAAGTCTTCTGAAGTCATGGGGTAACAACATGTACCTCCGGTACCTGTCCCCCAATAGGAGCTCTAGCGGCTCCTCAACTACTGCTCTGACCGAAGCTCTAGCTGTAGCATGTGCTCCTCTTCAGCCTCTGCCTTTGCCTCGGACCTTAGCAACACCGACTCTGGGAGGGTAGCAATGTTGGTAAATGCAGCTCGTGTCCTCACCATTTGTGAGATAATAGAATGTCAAAGGTTCAAACCCCGAGATCAATAAACTCGCACGATAGGAATGAAAGAAGTGAAACTGTCCTAATAGTTTCGTAGCCTCTCGAACATAAGTAGAGACGTCTCCATACTGATCTGCAAGACTCTACTAAACTCGCTTATGAATCGTGTTTAACCAAAGAATTGAATTCTTTGCCCAAAGATATTTTAAGAAGAACACGGGTTTCTTATAACCAAAGAATAAGATTATAATAGTAGGCAAACTTGTAAATGGAAAGCAGTAAGATGCACAGAAAGTAAGTATATTGCAATAGTAGTTCGGGATGATCCCCTTTACAGGTTATATTTTACTCCCTTATATAGGGAATTTCCTAATATAACGTCTGCCTTTTTCAGTGATTGAGCATTAATGACTAATAATGACTTTAATGTAATGTTACAATGAATCAACCGTAACTGTTGAGTGAATGTTGTGTAACGTATGGATCTCTAATTTGAAGATCTCTGAATCTGCCCTTTATTCTATCCAAATACACTTTTGACCGTGTCTCTTCATCTTCTCAATTAGGTTGAAACTTCCGTAGCTAATTAACCCGTGGATGTGATTTTCCGTGCCTCTTTGCCTCGTACCTCTTCTTTGAGTCCTGTCCAGCTGTCGTGTTTTCCTTGCTCCACATAGACTACTGAGTCATCAAGATTTATTACACGCGTGAAGCTCTTTTTTTACCAAAAAAGATAGTCCCCCCACTTACCATATATTTATCAATTAATATTTGGTAAGTGGATACTCATTTATGGTGGGAATATTTTGACGCCACTTTACTCGAATCATTGTATCTTTTCCTGTACGTAAGCGTCGCTTGTCACTTCCATTTAATTCTTATGCCACGTGGCATTCTTGGGTTGGTTATGCAATTATTCAGTGCCTTTTAGGGCTTTCCTGCAGCTGCACCAGTCACGAAGTGACATCTTCAGTTATGGTTTTCACATCATTGCCTTTTTATTTATTTATTTTTTGACGGTTGTCTTCGAGTATAAATACCCCCTTTTCCTTTTCTTTCACGAAAACTTCTAACTTTCAAACTTATTTGTAAAGAACTTTTCTCTTTGCCTTTGTAGATATGTCTTCTTCAAACAAATCTAAGGGAGCCATAAACGTTGATGACTTGGCACCCTCTTCCGCTCCAACTCGGAGTCGGAGGGGTGGTAGACTGAGGATTTTAGGCTCTACTCCGTCGAGAGGTTCTTCATCTTCTCAGATTGTTTCCCCTCCTTCTACAAGGTCTTTAATCTCTCCAAGAGCTAGGGTTTCCAGGTGTCTATCCAGTGGTAGAGAACATCACGAACCCCTACGCGAAACACGGGTTGATGAAATTATTCCTGCTGAGTTTACCTTCACTAGGGATAGTCAGGTTCTTGTAGACCAGTCGTCATCCCTTGATAGTGTTGATAGGTATCCCATGCTTATTACCGAAGGTTTGATTCCCCTTGTTTGCAGGAATGTTCTTGGGAGTCTGATTTTCCCATTGTTATTCCGAATAGTAATCAAAGAATAATGTCTTACAAGACGAGGCATTCTTTTGTTTACACTTACCCTTTTACTCTAGGGTTTAGACCTCCTATTGATCCAGTCATCATCAAATTTTGTCGTTTCTTCAATATTTGCTTAGGACAAGTTGGTCCTTTTGTGTGGCGGGTTGTCGCGTGTCTTAGATGTTTAGCTTCTTTAGCCTTGGTTCCTTTTTTCTTCAATCATCTCATTCATCTTTATTCTCCTACCTTATTTCGTCAAGGGGTTTTCACTCTGGATGCTAGGAGAAAAAGAGTGTTGGTAACCCCCGATGACAATAAGGATAGAGGTTGGTACCTTCGGTACGTTGCTGTGCCCACTGCTGGTTTAGTGGGCGAGGAAAATCTTTCCTTCCCTGAGAAGTGGAATCGGGCACGTGAGAACATTTTAGCTCACACCTATTATTTTTCTTCTCTTTGCTTTAAGTGTTTTATTAACACCGTAGCTATTTTCTTCCTCTTTTAGCAATCATGGATACCGTTGAGAATGTCTCCGGTATCCGTGATTGGGTAGAAAAGCTGTTATCAGTTGCTCCATTGTAGGAAAGATCTTGGAAGTACTTCTCCGTGAAGTACGGTTGGAAAGTGAAGACTCATGGTAAGTGAAACTTTTGTTTTCGCTTCTTTTCCTTACTCGAGCTTCTTTTACTTCGTTTGTTTAACCCTTTTCCTTTTGACAGAGTTTTATGCTTGGGGGATATCTGCTGCATCCATCCCAAATATGTCTTTGGATCAGGCCTAGGAGATTATTACTGGTTCCTCTTCTTCTAAGAGGAAAGTTGGTGGGTCTAAGACCTTTGAAGAAGAAGAAGAGGAGGGCATTTTAGTGCACAGGTCACGTAGAAGAAGGGTGGTCTCAGACGATGAGTCTACACCTGTGGATATGTCTTCTGTACCTGGTGTCAGACCTCCTACTCCTGGGGATTCTTCTTCTTCTCTTGCACATGATTCGGCGGATCAAATATTCCACGAAGGTTTTGGCCCTGCTGTTAATGAGGCGCCTCTGGCTGTTTTTGCTCCCTCCTTTAGAGAAATCTCTTCATCCGTTCCGGTTATTTCCACTGCTCCTTTGGCCATTTCTGCTCCTGTTGCTGCCTTGCCTGTGGCTTTCTCAGCTCCTCAAGTTTCCGTTCCTGGGACTTCTTCAGCTCCACAAATTTCATTGCTCGTGGATCCTTCATCTCAGCCTACTTTCGTGCCTCCTACTAGAGAAGTAGGGTCTTCCATCAGGGAGATGAGGCAAATGTTAATTGAGGTTCCGGCTGATGGGAGCCTTATTAAGAAATCTGGTCAACCCGAAGTGTTGTTGAAGCCTTTGATTGGCCTAACAGAGAGGATCAAGCTGGATAGTCATTCTTCAAGGAGGTTGTGCATTCCTCCTTGAAGGTAACGTTCATTCTTTTGTATCTCATTGCTATGTAATTACCGTATCTAATCGATTTTGTTTTTGTAGATCAATCTCATAGGCATAAGAACTGATGAAGAGGATTTCTAACATGGAGCAAGAGCTAAAAGAGTGGCATGCTGAAGCAGGAAGGGGCAATATGAAAGCCTGAGGCTCGACATGGAAGACTTAGAAGAAGAAAAGAATACCTTGGAGCGGTAGATGAGGGTTGTTGCTGCGGAGTTGGCAGTGGAGAAGGCTTCTTCTAACCAAGCGGACAAAGACAAGAGCATTCTTGAGTCTTCATTTTTTGAGCAATTATCCCGTGCCTCGGAAGAAGTTAGGAGCTTGAAAGCTTTTCTAGAGCAGAAGGAGGAATACTCAGGCAAGCTTGTGCAGTCACTTACCCGAACTCAGGAGGATCTTTGCATTGCTTTAGACAAAACCCAATCTATGGAGGAGTCAATTGTACCTTTGAGGGCTGCCCATGAAGCTGCTGAAGTCGAGAAGGATGGGTTAAGAACTGAGCTTCAGATATGGGAGAGAGATTATGAAAGTCTCGAAGAGGCGGCAACTGTCGATATTAGTTGCGCGTACATGAATTCTCTCCTCGATACATTGACAGAAATGAGTCGGGGAGATTTCGACCTTGACGCTGAAATTGTTAAGATCAAGGAAGCCATAGAAAAGGCTCAACAAGGTTTGGATCTTTCCCCACCTGAAGGTGAGACTCCTGCTATCCAAGCCTCTTCGACCCAAGCTGCTCTTACTCGTTCTGCTGATGAAGAAGTCAATCCCCCTCCTCAAGAAGATTAAGATGTTGATTCACCCCTCCCCCCCTTTTAATCTTTGTCTCAATTGGTGGTTACCCCCAGTATCATCGGGGGTAAATTTGGATCTCTTTAAAGTCCCCAAATGACAACTTAGGGGCACCTCAATGTATAAAATTTCTATACGACTAAATATAAGTTAATACTTAGTTTTTACTTAACCGTTTTAATATATCAATGCAGGTATGACTTTTGTTTTCCGTTGAGTTTTTGTTTCACTCTTTAAGTCTTTTATATGCTTTATTTTTTGAGGTTTTAGTTTTACCTCTGAGTTTTGAATATAGAATGCTTTAGATTACTCGTACCTTTTCGTAATAGGCACGGTGTCATATTAAATGTGTGCCTTTTTGTAGTAGGCGTAATTTATGGAAGAGGGCCCTTTATAGATCGACACTTATTGAAGAAGACGTCTCAACTTCATAAAGGTGTAATAATGCAATAGAGTGATAGGAATTTTTCACATGTTTAAGAATTTTTCACATGTTTAAGAATTTTTCTGAGGAAAGTTTTTTGTTTGAACTTTCACAACTTTTTACATGTGTTTGATTATTGTCTAAAACTCATGTTGCAACTGTTTTCTTTTAATAGATTTTATATACACTTGTATTTCGTAATTGTTTTTCGTATGTAACAGTTTTTTCGAGTTAATACAAGAGAGCAACTGTTTTTCCTTCGTAACAGTTTTTATTCAAGTTGGGGTTTTCACCCGTAACTGTTTTTGTCGACAACAATTTTCAATAAGCACGAGGAAAATGCTTTTGCATCCGTAACTGTTTTGTTTGATAACAGTTTTCTATGAGTACAAAGATATCGTGACTGTTTTTAGTTACAACAGTTTTTCTTTTGAATAAGTACAAAGATGCACATTTCTTCCTCGTGGCTAACATTGCTAACATCTTGCCTTTTAACCTGAACATGTTTGAAGGTTTTTTTTGGATTAGAGGCTTTGTGTTTGAGTCTTTGGCTCTTTTGATTTTGCTCGTATCACTTGGCTTGCTAGATAGATGGATCTTCAGCTCGAGCTTTGACTTTTTGACAGTCTTTTTTGCTTCGTTTTTGCCTTCCATACTGTATAGTCCCCCAAGTGTTTGAGCTTTGAAAAATGAAATCTCGAGCACTTGACTATTCCTTCCTTGTGGTCCTTTTCCTGAAAAGGAAAAACATACCAGACTCGAAGGTATATAATTTTTAGATGATGACTGCTTAACCCTTTTAAAACGTCCATCAGAAAGTGTAACCCTAGACTGGGAATTTAGTTATTTCCTCGCGTCTTTACAGGCCTAATATCATAATCTGGTGATGGGTTAGCTTTATGCGTATCATCTAAAAAGGTTAGTAAAATTTCAAATGTTCAAAATGAATTCGAACGTGTGATACCTGACCGGGGGTACTTCTTTTCCTTAAAAGTAGTACTTCTTCAAGTGAATGGCATTCCAACTTGTTGGTAAGATTCTGCCGTCCATAGCTTCCAACTCGTAGGCGCCCTTCCAAGCTATGCCTCGGATTTTGTAGGGTCCCAGTTTGGATTTAGCTTTCCTGCGCCTGCTTCTTTCATTGATTGAAAGACTTTTTTGAGGATGAAGTCCCCAATCTCGAAGTACATGAGATGAGCTTTACCTTTGTAATAACGCTCAATGATTTGTTTTTGAGCTGCCATCCGTATCAGTGCTGCTTCTCTCCGTGGTTCGAGCAGGTCCAGATTGGTCCTCAATTCGTCGTTGTTTGCTTCCTCCATGGCTGTTGTAAA
Source organism: Nicotiana knightiana (assembly GCA_005239525.1). NCBI lineage: Eukaryota > Viridiplantae > Streptophyta > Magnoliopsida > Solanales > Solanaceae > Nicotiana > Nicotiana knightiana. The sequence continues at coordinate 47,221 of ML376681.1, read as the reverse complement.
CCTTATGCTTGGTTCGCCAATCACCACAGGTATTAAGGCTTCTAAGCCATAGACAAGTGGGAACGAAGTTTCTCCCGTGGCTGTTTTTGAAGTTGTTCTGTATGCCCACAGTACCGCTGGTAACCCATCAGGCCAGTTTCCGTTGGCTTTATCCAGCCGCTTCTTTAGATTATTGATGATGACCTTATTCATAGCCACTGGGTGGTATGGTGTTGAAGTGATCCATTTGATTTCCAGATTTCGAAGAATTCTGTGATTTGCGAGCCTACTTGTGGGCCATTATCACACACGATCTCCTTTGGTATCCCAAAGCGGCATATTATGTTTCGCCATAAGAAGCATTTAACTTCCTTTTCTCGCACTTGTTTGAACACTTCTGCCTCTACCCATTTTGTAAAATAGTCTTAGCATGAGCAAAAACCGTACCTGTCCTTTAGCTGTGAGAAGAGGTTCCCACTATGTCCATACCCCATTTCATGAAAGGCCGTGGGGATATTATTGGATGCAATAATTCCGCTGGTCGATGCATGTTATTGACAAACCTTTGGCACCTGTCGCATTTGGATTCGAAGTTCTTGGCCTCTTCTTCCATCTTAGGCCAATAGTATCTAGCTCTGATTAGGGTTTTTACTAAGGAACTCGCCCCTGAGTGATTTCCATAGTGTCCTTCGTGGACTTCTTTCATCACAAACTCCGTTTGGTTAGGTCCGAGGCATTTTGCTAGCCCCCCCGAACATCTTGCGATATAATGAGTTGTGAATGAGGCAGTACTGTGCAGCTTTGAAGCAAAGTGCTTGAGCTCATTTCTATCCTGGTCGATCGCTAAATGGAATAGATGAACGAAGATTGCATTGTCCTTGTTTGTTACTTCCGTGACAACTGCGAGGTTAGCTAATGCATCTGCTTCAGCATTTTCCTCTCTAGGTATTTGTACTACCTTCCATGTTTTGAATTGTCTCACGAGCTCTCGTGCCTTTTCCAGATATTGTAGCATCCGAGTCTCTCGAGCGATGTAAGTCCCCTGCATCTGATTTACTACCAGTTGGGAATTGTTTTTTATCATGATTTGGTTGATTGAAAGCTCTCGTGCAAGTTCTAATCCTGCAATAACAACTTCGTACTCTGCCTCATTGTTAGTTATAGGATAACATTTGTTAGCCTGCCGTGTCTTTTCACCTGTGGGTGATATTAAGACTATGCCTAAGCCGGCACCTTTTATATTGGAAGAACTATCGGTAAATAGGGTCCATAGACCCGGATTAACATCGGTGAAGAGTTGTAACTCTTTCTCCACTTCAGGGACAATGCTATTACTAAAGTCAGCGACAAAATTAGCTAAGATTTGAGACGTGATTGCAGTCCTGGCTGATATATTATTTCATGCTCACTTAATTCTATGGCCCACCTGGCTAATCTTCCTGATAGTTCTTGTTTATGCAATATGTTTCTTAATTGATACGAGGTCACAACTGTGATTGGAAGACATTGAAAGTATGGCCTTAATTTTCTAGATGCCATGATTAGAGTTAAGGCTAATTTTTCTAGATATGGATATCTAATTTCAGCATCTAGTAATGTATTTCTTACATAATAAATAGGAGATTGTTTACCTTTATTCTCCCTTACCAACACTGCAGTTACAACAATTTCCGAGACGGCAAGGTAGACGTACAACCTCTCCCCCTCCTTTGGCTTTGACAGCAACAGAGGTTTTGATAGATAAGCCTTTAGGTCTTTGAGAGCCTGTTGACATTCTTCAGTCCATTCGAACCGATTTTGCTTTTTGAGAACTGCAAAGAATTTAAAACTTTTTTCGGAAGATTTGGAAATAAATCTTCCTAAGGCTGCAATTCTTCCCGTTAGTCTTTGAACTTCTTTTTTGTTTATAAGTACATCAGATATTTCTTCTATAGCTTTAATTTTATCAGGATTTACCTCTATTCCCCTGTTTGATACAAGGAAACCCAAGACATTACCCGATTCAACGCCAAAAGCGCATTTTTCTGGATTCAACTTCATATTGTACCTGCGTAAAATGTCAAAGGTAATAGAGAGGTGCCGGAAATGGTCTTCCACCCATGTTGATTTTTCCAGTATGTCATCGATGTGAATTTCCATCATTTTTCCCAGATGTTCCTGGAACATCTTGGTCACTAGCCTTTGATAGGTTGCTCTAGCGTTTTTCAAGCCAAACTACATGACTTTATAACATTAAGTCCCCCTGTTTGTAATAAAGGAGGATTTTTCCTCGTATGAGGGATCCATTTTAATTTGATTATAACCAGAATACGCGTCTAGAAGGCTTAACAATCATGACTTGCGGTGGCACCAATCATTTGATCTATATGTGGTAATGGGAATGAGTCTTTGGGTCATGCTTTATTTAAGTCAGTATAATCTATGCAAACTCTCCATTTGCCATTATTTTAGGTACTACCACAGGGTTAGCTAGCCAGTTAGGGTACATTACCTCTCGTATCAAACCAATCTTTAAGAGTTTCTGTACCTCTTCGTCAATCACTTGGTTCTTGAATAGTCCTTGCTTTATTTTCTTCTGCTTAACAGGTACGAAGGATGGATCTTCATTTAGTTTATGAGTCATCACTTCTAGTGGGATACCTGTCATATCTGAGTGGGACCACGCAAAGCAATCTGCGTTAGTCTTTAAATACTAAATTAACTTACCTCTTCGACCGGGGCTTAGCCTCGTGCCTATATACACTTTCTGTTCAGGCTTTTGTTCAGACAATGGAACATCTTCGAGCTCTTCCATAGTTGTTTTGATGTGCTCGTCTTCCTCCGGTTCACGAATGACGTCCGGTTTGGAATCTACATCCGTGTGGTCCAATGTGCCTTCCGTGGTAACTTGATTCATCTTCTCGTGAGTATTTTCTTTCGTACCGGTTTCAGCAATAACACCTTCCGTACCTATTTGGGTAGTAATTTCTTCCATGCCTGTTTGGGCGGTGTTACCTGCTTGGGAGATTCCCTAATCTTTTGATTCTTCCACCTCTACTTTTTTGTTGTAGTGTACCACGAAATTTATATTTCTCGCGGTTTGCTAATCGCCTCTAATTTGCTGAATCCCCCATTAAGAGGGGAATTTAATTACCTGATGCAAGGTGGAGGGTATTGCTTTCATGTCGTGGATCCATGGCCTTCCCACGATTACATTATAAGCCATGTCAGTATCGATGACTTGGAACCTGGTACTTTTGATCACTCCCTCAGCATAAGTGCTAAGTTCAATTTCTCCTTTTGTTAAAACCGTAGAGTTATCAAACCCTGATATGGCTCGTGCCCTTGGGATTACTTGATTCCTCAATAGCATTTCTTCCACGACTCTTAGCAAAATGATATTGACTGAACTACCTGGATCAATCAACACTCTTTTTACGTTAGTGTCATGAATAAGTAAAGATATTACTAGAGCATCGTTGTGAGGAAGCATTAATCCGCCGATATCTGCATCATCAAAGGTTATATCGTCCGCTTCCAGATTTTCACGAACCCATTTTCTGTGTGTAATTGTGAACTTTGTGGTCGTTTTGCAGACCACTCCATTTACTTCTTCACCTTCGTGTATCATGTTGACGGTTCATTTTGGAGATGGAGGTTTTGGGGGCTCCTGCCTGTTTACCTTTTTCACAGAACAATTCTGTCAAATAGCCCTGTTTCAATAATTGTTCTACCTCACCTTGCAAAAATCTGCAATCTGCAGTTCATTGTCCATGATCATTATGGAATTCACACCAGAGATCTGGGTTCCTCTTATTCGGATTTGACCTCATCTATTTGGGCCATCGAACCTTATCACCCAAATTTCTTAACACTGAAATTAGTTCGGAGGTACTTACATTAAAGGTATGATCTCCAATTTGCGCATTACCTCTAGGTCAATGACCTTGATCCCTTTTGGATCTAGATGAAGACGAGCCCGCATCGTTGCTTGGTGGTCCATAATCTGACCTGGTGTTTTCGAACCTGGGACGAGTTTCACGTCCCGATGGTCCCAAGTAAGGATCGTACTTGTTTTTACCCAATCTCCTGTCTGATTCTGAACGTCTGGATCTGGTATAATCTTCCTCTTTTGGACGAGCAATGGAATCTTCTTCTATTCGAAGTTTAGTACTATACCTGTTATAAACATCGTTCCACGTTGTAGCTGGGAATTCTCTCAAGCTTTCCTTGAGTCTTCTCGTGGCTTCTGAGCTATTTTCATTTAGATTACTTGCGAATGCCATGGCTGCGCAATTATCAGGCACCCTTGGTAGTTGCATTCTTTCTCATTGAAACCTGTCTACAAATTCACGAAGTATTTCCGTGTCTCCTTGTTTTATTTTAAAGATGTCCTCCATCCTTTTCTAGACTTTTCGCACACCGGAGTGTGCCTTTATAAAAGAATATGCAAGCTCAGCAAAAGAATCAATAGAGTTTTCATGGAGAAGAGAATACCAGGTTAGCTCTCCTTTGGTAAGTGTTTCTCCAAATTCATTAACCAGGACCGACTCAATTTCTTGATTTGTTAAGTTGTTGCCCTTCACTCCAGTGGAAAAAGCAGTTACATGGTTGCGTGGGTTGGTTGTCCCGTCATATTTAGGTACCTTAGGCATTTTAAACTTCTTTGGAATGGGTACGGGTGCTGCGCTTGGTTTCCAAGATTGTTGAGAATATGTATCAACGTCAATGCCTTTGATAACATGTGGTACTCCAGGAATTTGATCGATTCGATCGTTTTGTTCCTTCACCTATTTCTGCAAAGTTAGTAATAAAGTCTGTACTTTAGAGTTATTAGATATACCTGGTCTCGCTTCGAGAGATTCATTAGGAGTATCTCCCCTTCCTGAGTTGCCAACCCAGATTGAGGATTTTCCATGGTATTGGTATTATTGGGGGGTGGTGTGGGTGGTGCAGGTAACGCTGCCGGTAATCCCCTCGCAAATTCTTGCAAAGCTTGGCTCACATACTCTGCAATCATTTGCTTTACTCGATCTTGTTCCAACGTTTGATCATTATTATCATTGTTGTTATTGGATCTTTCTGGGGATTGTTCCCTTGAACCACGCGGGGTTCTTGAAGCGTTGGAAATGGGGTTCCATTCCTTTGCTGGTTGTTGTCATTGGAGTTCAACATAGTTCAGAGGATATTGCTTGAAAAGCAAACAAAGATTATCAGATTCCCGGTAACAAAACCAATTTGTTTAACCAAAGAATTGGATTCTTTGCCCAAGGCTATTTTAAGAAGAACACGGGTTTCTGATAACTAAAGAATAAGATTATAATAGTAGGCAAACTTGTAAATGGAAAGCAGTAAGATGCACAGAAAGTAAGTATATTGCAATAGTAGTTCGGGATTATCCCCTTTACAGGTTATATTTTACTCCCTTATATAGGGAATTTCCTAATATAACGTCTACCTTTTTCAGTGATTGAGCATTAATGGCTAATAATTACTTCAACGTAATGTTACAATGAATCAACCGTAACTGTTGAGTGAATGTTGTGTAACGTATGGATCTCTAATTTGAAGATCTCTGAATCTGCCCTTTATTCTGTCCAAATACACTTTTGACCGTGTCTCTTCATCTTCTCAATTAGGTTGAAACTTCGTATCTAATTAACCCGTGGATGTGATTTGCCGTGCCTCTTTGCCTCGTACCTCTTCTTAGAGTCCCGTCCAGCTGTCGTGTCTTCATTGCTCCACGTAGACTACTGAGTCATCAAGATTTATTACACGTGTGAAACTCTTTTTTTAACCAATACAACTCGTAGCACCTATGAACCTAGAGATACCAACTTGTCACGACCCTATTTTCATTCCGTAAGATGTCATGACGGCACTTAGTCTCTACGACTAAGTAAGCCTAACACTTATTGAATAAATTGACAGAAATTAATCAACAGAACTATTAAGCAGAAACCAGATATTTCTAAATGAGCTCAACATTTACAACATCAAATAACATCCCAAAACAGGTAGTACAAGTACAATATCAGAAGATGACTTCGAGGCCTGTGAACACACAACGTGTTTACCTTGAGTCTCCACAGCAATGCTCGACCAAGTTAACCAACAACATCCGAGGCACCCAAATTTGCACAAAAATGTGCAGAAGCATAGTATGAGTACACCACAACGGTACCCAGTAAGTATCCAGACTAACCTCAATAGAGTAGTGACGAGGGACAATCAAGACACCAAACAGACTAAACAACCTGAACAAGTGTGAAGCTGAACTAACAGAGAAATAATATTAATATAAAGCTAAGAAGGACAAGGCACACAAAATAATACTTGCAATGATACAGTGGTAACATCAATACTTAACAAGAAGAAGTCAGGTAATAATGTTGTAGAGTGTTGATCATAGTCTAAGCTCGGTGAAACCAAATAAAGGAAAACCAACAACAACTCAATAAGAACAACCACTTTCGCACTAGGTATGTTCGGAATTTCCACGAGGTACCAAACCCTATAATCACAGCTCACGGGTCCCAATTCATGAACCCTAATCACTTAGCATATTGTGTCCACATTAAAACTCTTAACTACATGGACGACTCATATGCCAATAGAAAATTCTCACACAGAATGCAAGTAGACAAGAGAATGTATAATGGTCAATGACGTCAAGATTCATCTTCTAAAACTGATACGAATGATTCATACTACCTATATTCTTGTGCAAGTGTTTTACCACAATTTAAGTCAACAAATAAGAGTAAAGACAATGAATGAAAAATAAGAAAGGATCACCACACAATGTACAGTGTAATAAAGGCAACAATGAAGTTTGAAGCAACGACTAGCACAACAAGATTAGCTACATTGAACTAAGCAGATAGTGCAACCCGGAGGAAGACAATTAATAGTATACTTAGGAGATAACAATCAAAGACAAGGAAAACAGAATAGGGAAATGACAACAAGAGCCCTACCGAGGTACCGCCTCGTAGTCTGAAATCATAAAATGAATCACAAACTTTCCTTGTATCACTTCGGGGGACTTTATATTTAGTTTGTAGAAATTATTTTTCCCGAAATAGCATCTCTCATTATAGCGCACCTTATCACACCGCAAATTCTTGCAAAGCTTGGATCACATACTCTGCAATCATTTGCTTTACTCGATCTTGTTCCACCGTTTGATCATTATTATCATTTTTGTTATTGGATCTTTCTGGGGATTGTTCCCTTGAACCACATGGGGTTCTTGAAGCGATGGAGCTGGGGTTCCATTCCTTTGCTGGTTGTTGTCATTGGAGATCGACATATCTATCGGTGATGGATAATTCCTTTTGATGTGTTATGGGGCAACATAATGCGACAGATAAAAAGGAACAAGCAATCTATTATTTGAGCAAAAAGTTCATCAATTATGAGGTTAATTATATCCTTTTAGAAAAAGGACATGTTGTGCCTTGACTTGGGTCGCTCAGAAGTCGAGGAATTATATTTTGGCCTATACTACTTACCTCATATCCAGAATGGATCCTTTGAAGTACATCTTCCAAATGCCAATGCCCACTGGCAAGCTCACAAAATGGCAAATTTTGCTCACAGAGTTTGATATCGTCTATTTCGCTCGCACCGCAATGAAAGCACAGTCTTTGGTAGATCATTTGAAAAAAAATATAGTTGATGACGATTACATGCCACTGAGTACATACTTCCTAGAAGAAGAGGCCAACTCAATAGAGGAAGTAGTTCCGAACGACAACCATGTATGGAAAATATATTTTGATGGGGCTGTGAATATCAAAGAAGTTGGAATCGGGGAAATCCTCATCTCACCTATTGGATAACATGACCCTGTAATGGACCGACTTCGATTATTTTGTACCAATAGTATGGCAGGATATGAGGCTTGTATCATGGGTCTAAAAATAACCCTCGATCTGGATGCGCATGAACTATTGGTTATGGGAGATTCTGAGTTGGTTATCCGGAAAGACCATGGCGGATGGGAGACTCGAGACATCAATCTTATTCAATACAGACAATGTGTGCAAGACCTAAGAAAAATATTCAAGTCCATCGAGTTCAGGTACATTCCCGGGTTTCATAACAAGCTAGCCGATGCGTTGGCTACCTTAGCTTCAATTCTCCCTTATTCGGGCAACACTCTTATTGATCCATTAGAAATCCAAGTTCGGAATCAAGACGGTTACTGCAATACTATTAAGACAGAACCACATGGTGAACCATGGTATCATGACATAAAACAATTCTTGAAAACAAGGGAATACCCAGAGCATGCCAAGGGAGATAAAAAAAGAACTATAAGGAAGCTTGCCGACGATTTAATTTCTTCCTGAATTATAAGGACCCCAAATTTGAACTTGTTGAGATGCATAGATTCCATAGAAGCTGAACGGATCGTGAGTGAAGTGCATTCAGGGGTATGTGGACCTCACATGAATGGGTATGTTTTGGCGGAGAAGATATGCGGGCATGGTATTATTGGTTTACTATGGAGCGAGATTGCTTCAGTTTGTTTACAAGTGTGACCAATGCCAGATTCATGGAGACCTAATTCATTTGCATTTATCGGAGTTGCATTCCGTGTCTTCTCTTTGGCCTTTTGTTGCTTAGGGAATGGATGTTATTGGGCTAATCGAGCCAAAGGCTTCAAATGAGCATAGATTCATTTTTGTCACCATTGATAACTTTACCACGTGGGTGGAGGCAGTTACATTCAAAGCAATCACCAAGAAAGCAGTGGTAGATTATGTTTATTCCAATGCCATCTATCGCTTTGGTATCCCAAAGACCATTATCATTGACAACGCATCCAATCTAAATAGTCATTTGATGAAGGAGGTATGCAAACAATTTAAAATTGTGCATCATCATTCTTCCCCTTACCGAGCAAAAGCCAATGGAGCCGTTGAAGCAACAAACAAAAACATCAAGATGATTCTCAGGAAGATGATCCAAGGGTCTAGGTAATGGAATGAAAAGTTGCCTTTTGCCCTTTTGGGATATCGCATGACTGCTCATACATCTGTTGGTACAACTCCTTATCTGCTAGTATATGGAACATAAGTTGTAATACCAGCTGAAGTTGAAATTCCCTCTCTCTGAATCATTGCGGAATCAGAGATTGAAGATATTAAGTGGGTCAAGAACCGATTAGAACAGCTAATGCTGATTGATGAAAAACGACTAGCATCAGTGTATTTTGGCCAATTATACCAGCAAAGAATGACACACGTTTATATCAAGAAAGTACGCCCAAGGCATTTTGAGGTAGGCCAGTTCGTTTTGAAATGCATTCTTCCGCACCAGGTAGAAGCTAAATGAAAGTTCGCCCCAAATTGGCAAGGACCCTACATCATCAAGAAAGTGTTTCCAAAAGTGGCCTTGCACTTGGTAGGTGAATAAGGACGGGTACTAGACATGACTATTAGTGCAGATGCAGTCAAAAGATATTATGTTTGAAATATACCAACTACAAGCATTCACGCATGATTTTCTCAGATCGAGATGATGAAGACTATCATTGCTCACTATCCCAAATAGGTGTCACCTTTTTGTTAACCCTTTTTTGCCATATTTATATTCTTTGTTTTCCCTCTTTCTGGAAATAGAAAAAAAAGAAAGAAAGAAAAAGCAAAATCATCAACAAATTTTTTGAGTTAGTGAACTACGTTCGACCTGATTCCAAAGAGATACGTAGGCAACCTTACCCTGGGTTTGATCCCATCACAATAAAAAATCCATATCCATAATACTCCAAAAGTGGGGAAAAAGTTTGTTTTATTTTTTTCGGTCTTTCTATAAAAACGGTACCAAAAGTTGTAATTCAATTCAAGGTTCTTTTCGCCTTTTCCCGTTAATGCCTCCTGATCGATATCTAAGAATGTTGAAGTCACCATGACAAGGGCGTTGGAAAGCCTTCCACATACAGTACCTTAGTCAAGGGCAGCGAAAAAAAAAGAAGAAATGAGAGAGTCTTATCGGCAAAAACCTATATAGGCACTAGAAGGCGACAATGAGTAGATAAATGAGCGAGTCTTATTGGTAAAAAGATATATGGGCACCATAAGGCGACAGTGAGTAGAGAAATGAGAGAGGCAAGTTAGTGAAAACCCGAAAAAGGTGCCACTAGCCGAATGAGGGTCTTCGATATTCCGGAATGAGCATAACCAAGAACTCGGTTTCCAGACGAACATTTGAAAAGGATTTTGAGAATTAGACAGCTTATACGGATTAGGCATCCAGTCCAAAATGCATGTTATGATTCATTGAAGTCGGCACATACCTCCAGATAAGTCTCCCTATTCCTCTCCCCAAAAGGGACACCTTTTTTTAAAACACATTTCTTTTTCACTTTTAATTATTCTTGTATCTTTATCCAGCTACCAAATATTTCCAGAACTACACTGACTCGATTCCTTTATAGCCAAGGATATGTGGGAAACCTCGAAATCAAGGTTCGGTCATCTTTATTCAGAAAAGCTTTCATTAGAGTCATATGTGAGAAAAATTAGTCATGACATTCACTTCGAATACTCTTCATGTTCTCGAGCAAAGAGGGGCATCTGTAAATGCCTAATTTTTGTTCTTTCTTTTTTCTCTCTTAGATATGATTTTAAATTTATTGTGTGTGTATTTGTATGTTTTAGAACTTGATTATAGTTAATAGTTTGATAAGGGGGTTATGGGGATTTGGTCTTGTCATTATAAGGCAAAAATGGGACCAAAATCGACGGCTCAAAGCGCCAGATCTACCCAACTCAAGGCCCCAACTGGACGCCTCAAAACGATGTTGTTTTAGTTAGTTTACTAAGATTAAATCTCCCCGTCCATTCTCTCATGATCCAAACCCCTATCAATCCCCTCCCTAGGTGTTTAAAGCTTAGAATCACTGAAAATTGCCCCCATTTCCCCTCATTTCCTCTCTTTTCCCCCTCTCCCTCAAGACCTCACTGCCCCCGCTAGAAATCGCCAACCGACGAAGGCCGTCGACCAAACCACCCCAAAATTTTACAACTCCTTCCTCTCCTCACCCTCATTCTGGATCAATAACCCAAATCCCTCAAATCTCTACCAAAAATTGACAAAATCAAACCCTAGTCGCGCCGTCACCACTGCCACCGCAGACCTTCGTCCAAACTACCCAAATAATTCACTGTTTCTTCCTCTCAACATCCTCTCCAGGAATCCAAGCCCCATTTCCTTCAAACCCCTCCCAAAATCTACACCACCGCCAACAACCACCCTCTCCCCCGACCCGCCACAACTGCTGCACCACTCCCCTCTATTGTACCCTAATTTTGACTTAAGAACACTCATTTCCTTTTTGTATGACATTGAGTTAATTGATCTTAGTGTCAACCAAAATGAAACAAGTGTTCTACGATCGGACAACCGCTACTCGAGGTCCCCATCATCTGTCTCGTCGCTCGATTTGGCATCGAATTCCTTCGTATGGTAAAACATCAATTTCCTTTTCCTATTTTACTTTTCTTGTTTTTGCTTATGTGATTAGGTTTTTGTTTGATGTTGAGTTTCTTATCGATGTTAATCCACTGCTTGTTCTAATTATTTTCGATTCGTTGGATAATGTTCATTTTGTGTAATAGCTTAATGTCACAACCCAAATTCCTAACCTTAGGGATCGTGATGGTGCCTAACACCACACTTGCTAGGCAAGCCAATGTTAGAGTTCGCTTAACTATTTCCTTTAGTTAACCATTTAAACAGGATAAAATAATTTTAAATTAAACTTGATCTAATGGCTTTCAATAAATAATTCCAAATATGAAATAATAAATAATCAGTTAAACCAAGCCACAAACTAATTATATAAATAAATCTAGAACTACCCCAGAGTCTGGTGTCACAATTCACGAACTACTAAAGAGTACTACAAAAAATTGGCTCAAGAAATAGTGTATAACTAATTTGAATCAAATAAAATAGTAGTCTAAATAATATAGAGAAGACTCTCGGGATCTGCGAACGCCGAAAGATATATCTCGTGCCTCCGGAAATTAGATAGCTGCTCTAAATATATCTACAGCTGGCCAGTACCTGGATCTGCACAAAAGAGTGCAGAGTGTAGTATCAGTACAACCGACCCCATGTACTGAGTAAGTGCCGAGCCTAACCTCGACGAAGTAGTGACGAGGCTACGGCGGGAGTTTAGAAATATAACCTGTGACAATAATATATAAAGCAAGAAGGAAATCTAAACAAATAATTAAGTACCGCAATAACAATAAAGTAACTCAGCTGCCTTTTCCTAGGCCTCAACTATAACCAATTCTCAAATAATTTCCAAGTTTCCAAACTTTAACTTTAGATAAAAGTAGTGCCGAAAATATGAAGAATAGAAAAATAAACCTTTAAGCCTTTCAAATCTTTATTTTCTTTGAAATTTAGTAAAAATATAGATGTCCTCCCTTATTTCTCCTTGTTGCGACGTGCAACCCACTCCCACCTGTCCACCCTTATTACTCCTCCCTAAATATATCACCCTTATTACTCCTGTTGCGGCGTGCAACCTGATCCCACCTGTCCACCCTTATCACTCCTTGTTGCAGCGTGCAACCTGCTACCACCAAAAATCACATATCAATTATTCATAAATTTCACAATTTAGGCCAATCCTTTCACAATAGTTTTATCTCAACAAATGTAAACATAAAAATGTACTTCTCATATACTCATCAATATTATCACAAAAATGGAACCAACAGGAATACATATTATATATATATATATATATCGTAAAACAATGTCACACTATGCGTATTTATATTAGCTGGGCAACAGACCTATGCGTTCACACTACAAGGGATGCGTTCGCATAGGGTAAGGGGATTGTGCATTGCGATTTCGGGGGTAACAGTGCGTTCGTATAGAACGCAGGGTTACCCCTCCCCTAGGCCTATCTAAGGCTGTGCGTTCGGGTACGTTCGCATAGAGTCATCCCAGGTGACTTCCGCATTCGCATACCTGGCTATGCGTTCGCATATAACAAAAAGGGGACCTTTGATTTTACATTATGCGATCGCGAACCTACTTATGCAATCACATAGCACAAAAGAACTAGACACCAGAAATAGTCAATACACAAGATTTTTCAAGTGCAAAATCATCCCGAGGCCTATCCGAAACTCACTCGAGCCTCCTAGGCTCTAAACAAAACATGCACGCAAGTCTAAAAACATCATACGGACTTTCTTGTGCGATCAAATCATGAAAATAACATATGAAAACATGAATTAAACCTCAAAACTCATCATTTTCATCAAGAACACTTAAAGTTCTTAACTCTTCAACCGGATGTCTGAATCACGTCAAAAGAACTCCGTTTTTTTACCAAATTCCAATGATTTCAAATATTAATTTTTTTCTCTAATTCATAAACATTTCAGCAAAATAATTTCTTTCAAAAATTGATTTCAAGGCTTGGGACCTCGGAATTCATTTCCGGGCATACGCCCGAGTACCATATTTTACTGCGGACCTCCCAAGATCGTCAAAACATAGATCCGGGTCCGTTTTCTCAAAATGTTGACCAAAATCAAATTTAAATTCTAGAAATCACTATTTCTCATATTTTCACATAAAAGCTTTCCGGATTCACGGCAAGACTGCGCATGCAAATAGAGGTATTTAAAATTAGTCTTTTTATGGCTATTAAGCATAGAGTGGAGTCTAAATTCATAAAATGACCCCTTGGGTCATCACAATCTCCACCTCTAAAACAAACGTTCGTCCTCAAACGGACATAGAAAATTACCTGAATTGGCAAACAAGTGTGGATATCTACATGTCTGACTCGGACTCCCAAGTAGCTGCCTCAACGGGCTGGCCTCTCCACTGCACTCGAACTGAATGATAACTCTTAGATATCAACTGACGAACCTATCGGTCTAAAATGGCTACCGACTCCTCCTCATAAGTCAAGTTTTTGTCCAATTGGACAGAGTTCAAATCTAACACATGGGACGGGTCACCATGATATATCCGGAGCATAGACACGTGGAATACCAGATGAACTAAGGATAACCCTGGAGGCAATGCAAGTTTATAATCTACCTCCCCCACTCTATCAAGAATCTCAAATGGACCGATATACCTAGGGCTCAACTTACCCTTCTTCCCAAATCTCATGACACCTTTCATGGGCGACACACATAGCAATACTCTCTCTCCAACTATGAATGCCACATCACGAACCTTAAGATCGGCATAACTCTTTTGCCTAGACTGAGCTGCATGAAGTCTCTCTTGAATAATCTTGACCTTATCTAAGGCCTCCTGAACTAAGTCTGTACCCAACAACCGAGCCTCTCCCGGCTCAAACCATCCAACTGGCGATCTGCACCGTCTACCATATTACGCCTCATAAGGAGCCATCTGAATGCTCGACTGATAACTATTATTATAAGCAAACTCCGCTAATGGCAAGAACTGATCCCACGAACCTCCAAAGTCGATAACACAAAAGTGGAGCATATCCTCGAATATCTGAATGGTACGCTCGGACTACCTATCAGTCTGAGGGTGAAATGCTGTACTCAACTCCACTCGGGTACCCAACTCACGCTGAACTGCCCTCCTAAAGTGCGAAGTAATTTACGTATCCCGATCAGAAATGATAGATACGTGCACACCATGAAGGCGAACTATCTCCCAAATATATAACTCAGCCAACCGTTCTGAAGTATAAGTACTTGCCACATGAATGAAATGTGCTGATTTAGTCAGCCTATCTAAAATAACCCAAACTGCGTCAAATTTCCTCTGAGTCCGTGGGAGCCCAACAATGAAGTCCATAGTGATATGCTCCCACTTCCACTCAGGAATCTCTATCTGCTAAAGCAAACCACCAGGTCTCTGATGCTCATACTTTACCTGCTGACAATTTAAGCAACGAGCCACATACACAACAATGTCCTTCTTAATTCTTCTCCACCAATAATGTTTCCTCAAGTCTTGGTACATTTTGGCTGCACCTGGATGAATCAAATACTTATATATGTGATCCTCCTCAAGGATCAACTCATGAAGGCCATCAACATTAGACACGCATAAACGACCCTGCATCCTCAAAACACCATCATCTCAAACTGTAACCTGCCCGTGACGAACTGTGTCCCTAAGGACCGCCAAATGTGGATCATCATCCTGCCGCTCCCGGATACGGTCAATTAGAGAAACCGAGCGACCGTACAAGCTAGAATACTACTGGGCGAAATATCTAACCTCATGAACGGATTAGCCAATGTCTGAATGTTTGAAGCCAACGGTCTCTCACAAACTGGAATATACGCAAGGCTGATCATACTCACCGCCTTTGTACTCAATGCATCGGCCACCACATTGGCCTTCCCTGGGTGATACAATATGGTGACATCATAATATTTTAGTAACTCTAACCATATCAGCTACCTCAAATTAGATCTTTCTGCTTGAATAAGTGCTGGAGACTACGATGGTCAGTAAAAACCTCACACGACACGCCATAAAGATAGTGCCTCCAAATTTTCAATGCATGAACAATGGCTGCCAACTCTAAGTCATGAACGGGATAATTCTTCTCATGGACCTTTAGTTGTCGAGACGCATACTCAATCACCCTGCCACCCTGCATCAACACTGCTCCAAGGCCAACTCGGGACGCATCACAATACACCGTGAAAGAACCCGAATCTGATGGTAACACCAACACCGATGCTAAAGTCAAGGCTGTCTTGAGCTTCTAAAAGATCTCCTCGCACTCATATGACCATTTAAATGGGGCACCTTTCTGAGTCAATTTAGTCATTGGGGCCGCTATGGACGAGAACCCCTCCACAAAACGATGATAATAACCTGCCAAACCCAAGAAACTCCTAATTTCCGTAGCTGTAGTGGGTCTAGGCCGATTCTTGACTGCCTCTATCTTCTTAGGATCAATCTGAATACCCTCCACTGATACAATATGACCCAAAAGGCTACTGAATCTAAGAAGAATTAACATTTTGAAAACTTGGCATACAACTGATTATCTCTCAAAGTCTGGAGTGCTATACGGAGATGCTTCCCATGCTCTTCCCGACTGTGGGAGTATATAAGAATGTCATCAATGAACACGATCATGAAAGAGTCCAGATGGGGCTTGAAAACCCGATTCATTAAGTCCAGAAAGGCTGCTGGAGCATTAGTCAGCCCAAAAGACATAACCAAAAATTCATAATGCTCATACCTCATCCGAAAGGCTGTCTTAGGAATATCAGACGCCCTAATCTTCAGCTGATGATAGCCTGACCTCAAGTCAATTTTTGAAAATACTCTAGCACCTTGAAGTTGATCAAATAGGTCATCAATTCTCAGCAACGGATATTATTCTTGATAGTAACCTTATTCAGCTGCCGGTAATCTATACACATTCTCATCGACCCATCTTTCTTCTTTACAAACAAAACTGGTGCACCCCAAGGTGAGACGCTAGGTCTTATGAAACCCTTATCTAGAAAGTATTGCAACTGTTGTTTTAGTTCTTTCAATTCTGCTGGGGCCATCTGATATGGAGGAATAGAAATGGGCTGAGTGCCCGGAGCCACATCAATACATATATCAAAATCCCTGTCGGGTGGAATACCTTAGGAAACTCACGCACGATAGGAACTAACTCTATAGAAGAAACATCGGCATCAGAATCACGAATATGAGCCAAATAATCCAAACACCCTTTCTCCACCATGCGACGAGCATTGGCATATGAAATTACCCGGCTGGGAGAATGACCAGGGGTCCCTTTCCATTCTAATCGAGGCAACCCCGGCAATGCTAAAGTAACTGTCTTGGCGTGATAGTCTAAGATAGCATAATAGGGCGACAACCAATCCATGCCCAATATAACATCAAAATCAAGCATGTCTAGAAGTAAAAGTTCCACACTACTTTCAAGACTTACTATGACTACCATGCACGAACGATATACTTCATCTACCACGATAGCATCCCCCATCGGTGTAGACACATAAACAGGAACACTCAAGGGATTACGGGGCACATTCAAATACGAGGCAAAATAGGATGAAACATACGAGTAAGTAGACCCCGGATCAATTAAAACTGAAGCAACTCTATCACAAACTGAGATACTACCTGTAATAATAGCATCAGAGGACTCTACCTCGGGCATGGCTGGAAATGCATATAGTCGCGGCTGGGCCTCACTACCCTAAACTGCATCACCAGGAGGACCCCTGACAGGTGGTCCTCCACCTCTAACGGGCTGGCCACCACATCTAGTGGGCTGGCCTCCACCTCTAGCATCCTGGCCTCCAGCTCTAATATTCTGACCTCTACCTCTGACTACCTGACCCCTACCCCTGGCTGGCTGGGTAGGTGGTGCTACAGCTGGTGCCGGAACTATGGCACGGGAATTCTAGTACTGAGGCTGATTACCCAAGAATTTCGGACAAGATCTCCAAATGTGCCCATACTCACCACACTCATAACAACCATCTTGATACTGAGGCTGACTTTGACGAACCGGTTGACCATGATAATAACTCTGAAGAGGAGGTTCTCTGATCGGGGCTGACTGATCAGGATAAGTCAAGTAAGATCCACGACCTCCTGAAGAACCATGGGACATCTGAAGTGCTGAATTAAATGGCATGGAAGAATGGACTCTACCTTGAGTATCTCCGCCCCCAGACGGAGGCACCGCTAAATCTACCGGAATGGCGAGATCTCTTGTCTGACCCCTTGCCTCTTATTCCAAGAACTGACTCAACCCTCCTAGCTATATTAGCTGCATCCTGAAGAGAAATATCGGTCCCTGTCTCCTTGACCATCTGCAACCTGATGGGCTGAGCAAGGCCATCAATAAACCGTCTGACCCTCTCCCTCTCTGTGGGCAGTAAAATAATGGCATGTCTAGCCAAATCCACAAAACGAGTCTCATACTGGGTCACTGTCATGCTGCCCTGCTGAAGTCGCTCAAACTAACAACGCTTATCCTCTCGTGTAGTAACAAGCAAGAACTTCTCCAAAAAGAGATGAGAGAAATGATCCTAAGACACAGCAGGTGATCCAACTGGTCTAGTCAACAGAAAGTCCCTCCACCATTTCTTGGCGGAACCAGTCATCTGAAAAGCAGCAAAATCGACCCCATTGGTTTCCAAAATACCCATATTTCGCAACACCTCATGACAACTATCCAGATATTCCTGAGGGTCCTCTAAAGTAGCACCACTGAAGTGAACAGGAAATAACTTAATGAACCTGTCCAACCTCTATAAAGCGTCGGTAGACATAACTACCCCATTAACGGGCGAAACTGCTGCAACTGGCTGAATTACCTCAATGGGATTGGCTATTGGGGGTCTGAACCTGATGAGTAGTCTTGATTGGAGTATGGGTAGCAGGAGTCTGGACCCTGCCTCCAGCCTGAGATACGGCTGCTGCAATAGGGAATGTGCCCGTCTGGGCCACACTCTCCATCAATCCCACTAAACGGACCAAAGCATCCTAAAGGACCGGGGTAGCAATAAACCCCTTGGGAACCTTAGCTGGTCCGGCTGGAACAGTCTGAGCCGGAACCCCCTCATCAATCTCAATATGGGGTTCCAGTGCTGGGGCTACTGCCTGAGCAATGGTCTGAGTCCTGCCCCTGCCTCGGCCTCTGGACCTAGTAGGAGATACTGCTACTGGAGGACCGGAATGCTGGTCAGCGGAAGATGAAGCACGTGTTCTCGCCATCTGCGAGAGAATAGAAGAATCTAATCAGTATTTGGGATACAAGAATCGTACGATAGAGTAGAAATAAAAATGGAGTTGTTTCCTAACTCAATAGCCTCCGAAAGATAAGTACAGATGTCTCCTTACCCATCCTTCAGACTCTACTAAGCTTGTTCGTGAATTGTGAGACCTAAGCCACTTAGTGCTCTGATACCAACTTGTCACAACCCAAATTCCCAACCTTAGGGATCGTGATGGTGCCTAACACCACACTTGCTAGGAAAGCCAATGTTAGAGTTCACTTAACTATTTCCTTTAATTAACCATTTAAACAGGATAAATTGTTTTAAAATTTAACTTGATCTAATAGCTTTCAATAAATAATTCCAAATATAAAATAATAAACAATCAGTTAAATTGAGCCATGAACTAATTATATAAATAAACCTAGAACTACCCAGAGTCTGTTGTCACAATTCACGAACTACTAAAGAATAATTCAAATAATTGGCTCAAGCAATAATGTATAACTGTTTTGAATCAAATAAAACAGTAGTCTAAATAATATAGAGAAGACTCTCGGGATCTGCGAACGTCGACAGATATACCTCGTGTCTCCAAAAATTAGATAGCTGCTCTAAATATCTCTACAGCTGGATGGTACCTGGATCTGCACAAAATAGTGCAGAGTGTAGTATCAGTACAACCGACCCCATGTACTGAGTAAGTGCCGAGCCTAACCTCGACGAAGTAGTGACGAGGCTACAATGGGGCTTTAACAATATAACCTGTGACAATAATATATAAAGCAAGATGGAAATATAAACAAATAATTAAGTACTGCAACAACAATAAAGTAACTCAACTGCCTTTTCCCAGGCCTCATCTTTAACCAATTCTCAAATAATTTCCAAGTTTCCAAACTTTAACTTTAAATAAAAGTAGTGCCGAAAATATGAAGAATAGAAAAATAAACGTTTAAGCATTTCAAATCTTTATTTTCTTTGAAATTCAGTAAAAATATAGATGTCCTCCTTTATTGCTCCTTGTTGCGGTGTACAACCCACTCCCACCTGTCCACCCTTATTACTCCTCCCTAAATATATCACCCTTATTACTCCTGTTGCGACATGCAACCCGATCCCACCTATCCACCCTTATCACTCCTTGTTGCGGCGTGCAACCTGCTACCACCAGACATCTCATATCAATTTATTCATAAATTTTATAATTTAGGCCAAGCCTATCGCAACACTCAACAATTGTAAACAGAAAAAAGTACTTCTCATAAACTCATCAATATTATCACAAAAATGGAACCAGCAGGAATACATATATATATATATATATATATATATATATATATATATATATATATATATATATATATATATATATATATATATATATACGTAAAACAATGTCAACTCTTTCAACTGCTTTGTACCGCAAGGGAACCAACTAAAACAACCAATACTCTTTCCAAAATAACCACAACAATATTTAACAATAAAATAACAAGGCTAAGTAGTCATAGAAGCAATAATGAACATAGAAAAATTAAGACAAGAATCAATTAAGTTGGGAACGGGAAATGGATCATGTTTAACAGGCAATTTGGTGGCGCATAGATACTCGTCACCTCACCTATACACCACACACATACATTTCACATAGCAAACAAGTGGGGGTTCCTATTCCCTCAAGTCAAAGTTAGACCAAACACTTACCTCAATTTCGTAGGCCACTCACTACTTAACTATAGCTTTTCCTTTAGAATCTTGCTCTAACTTGCTCGAATCTAATCATAATTAACTCAATATCATCAATTAATGCTGAAGGAACTAACTTTATTGAAAAACATAATTTTTCCTAAGTTTTCTAAATAAAAAAGTGAAAACCCGACCCCGGGCCCGCTTGGTCTAAACTCGGGGTTCGGACCAAATTACGTTGACCCATTCACCCACGAACCCAAATATACTATTAGTTTTGAAATCCGACCTTAATTCGATGTAAAAATTCGATTTTTACAAAATTCCTTGATACTACCCAGACCCTCAATTTTTAGCATGAAAATTCTTAGTTTTTGCTATTAAAGTTATGAAAAACAGTATGGAATTGAAAGAACAATGTTTAGAATTGATTACCTATGACTTGGGGATGATAATTGCTGAAGAAAATCGCTATTAGGGCTGTAAACCTCGAAAATATGGTGATGAAGAAGGTCTGCCCGTTTTTAAAAGAGTATTTATATTAGCTGGGCAACAGACCTATGCGTTCGCACTACAAGGGATGCGTTCGCATAGGGTAAGGGGGACTGTGCATTGCGATCGCGAGGTTAACAGTGCGTTCGCATAGAACACTGAGTTCCCCCTCCCCTAGGCCTGTCTAAAGCTGTGCGTTCGGGTGCGTTCGCATAGAGTCAGCCCAGGTGACTTCCGCATTCGCATACCTGGCTACGCGTTCGCATATAAAAAAAAGGGGACCTTTGATTTTACACTATGCGATCGCGGACCTACCTACGCGATTGCATAGCACAAAAGACATGGACACCAGAAACAATCAATACACCAGATTTTTCAAGTGCAAAATCATCCCGAGGCCTATCCGAAACTCACCCGAGCCCTGGGGCTCTAAACAAAACATGCACGCAAGTCTAAAAACATCATACGGACTTGCTTGTGCGATTAAATCATGAAAATAACATGTGAAAACATGAATTAAACCTCAAAACACATCATTTTCATCAAGACCACTTAAAGTTCATAACTCTTCAACCGGATATCCGAATCACGTCAAACGAACTCCATTTTTCACCAAATTTCACAGTTAACCTTTTAATATCATAACTAATCTGTATCGGGCTCCGAAACCAAAATACGGGCCCGATTCCAATAATTTCAAACATTATTTCTTTTCTCTAATTCATAAACATTTCTTCTTTCAAAAATTGATTTCTAAGGCTTGGGACCTCGGAATTTATTTCTGGGCATACGCCCGAGTCCCATATTTTACTGCAGACCTCCTAAGATCGTCGAAACACAGATCCGGGTATGTTTACTCAAAATATTGACCAAAGTCAATTATAATCAAATTTAAATTCTAGAAATCACTATTTCTCATATTTTCACATAAAAGCTTTCTGGTTTCACAGCTGGACTGTGCACGCAAATAGAGGTATTTAAAATTAGCCCGAGAAATGAATTTTTAAAGAAAATTATTTTCTGAAAAATATAAAGGTTTTTGAAAATGAAATTTGAGGTGAAACCTGTGATATCGGGCTCGCATTATGATTCCGAAGCCCGGTACAGGTTCGATATGGTTTATATGTGTTATGTGTGAAATTTGGTAAGAAACGGACTTAGTTTGACGTGATTCGGACCTTAAATTCAAAACTTAATGTTTATAGAAGTTTTGAAGAATTTTCATGGACTTTTAGTTTAATTCATCGTTTTAGTGTTGTTTTTGAAACCTCGAGCGAGTCTGTGTTAGGTTATATGACTTGTGTGTGTGGTTGGACGGGGTCCCAGGGACCTCGGGTACGTTTAGGATGCTCATAGGATGTTATTAGCACTTGGGAGACAGCTGAACCATTGCTGGTTTTGGTGTCTCGCACCTGCGATGGAGCTTCCGCAGGTGCGGACATGCAGGTGTGGCGAGGAGCTCATAGGTGCAGAACTTAGCCCAGACCCCAGATCCTCGTAGGTGAAGCCATTTGACCGCATGTGTGACCCTAGGCTTTTTAGTGGGTTTTCGCACCTGCGATGGTAATTTTGTAGGTGCGGGACTGCAGGTGCGGTCCCAGGGGCGCAGGTGCGGTCCCAGGGGCGCAGGTGCGGAATTTTTTGGAAATTATATCAAATCCGAGGGTTTATGTTATTTTCACCATTTTCGAATTGGGGAGCTCGGGAGAGGCAATTTTTGGAGGCTTTTGCACCTGGGTAACTTGGGTAAGTGATTTCTAACCATTATAGACCAATTTCCATGATTCTAATCTTAAATCCAACCTTTAATTTCGAAACGTTTGGGTAGAAAATGGGAAAAACTTCATAGACCAAATTATTGAGTTTTGATTTGGTTTTTGACCTCCGATTTGAGAGATTTTTATAAGTTTAGACTCATGAGTGAATGGGTGTCCGGAAAATATAATTTTTACCCGATTCCGAGACGTGGGCCCGGGGAACTGTTTGGGCGAATTTCCTAATTTCGCGTATTAGCTTCGGACTTATTAATTATTTTGTTTCCTTGTGATCATATTTACTCTATGAAATCGAATTGTCTAGATTTGGGTCACCCGGAGTTGGGTACTCGTGGCAAGAGCATGGTATTGAGTTGATTAGCGTAGTCAAGGTAACTATCTTGCCTAACCTTGTGTGGGGGAACTACCCCTTAGGATTGAGTCTTCTATGTTGATTTTAGTCCGCGTACGCAAGGTGATGAGTGTGTACTCAAACTTATTTGCAAATAGATTTCCCTTTAGGGATTTTTGGGTCCTTATATTCCCCGTAAATAAATTGAACTTGTTATATCTGAATTCCTGATTTCTAATCTCATCTCCTCTTGTTTAAGTTAGAAGTACATGCCTAGCATTCCTTGTTTCTTATATGATCTTAGTTGACATAAATGAAGACCTTGTTTTTCCTACCGTTATGCCATGTCTTTCCTTCATATGCTGCCTATTTACTGAGCATTGTTCAAACTGAGTTTATTCGGTGAAGCTAATTGTCTAAGTGAGATTGGTTATAGCTAATTCCCTTGTCGGGATGATTTGTTTTCTTGGTTGCGAACTTGAATGTAAAGAATAGTTGCTATATTTGTCTTGTCTTCCCCTCGTTATGTTGTTATCTCTTTGTTTTTGGAATTCCTCTCAGTGGAAACTTCTTATGAGCGAGTTATTACCACCTTTGTGACTTAAGTCCTTGTATTGATTTGCTCATCGCACCTTGTGTTCGACCTTGTTTGCTTTCGCGCCGGTTGTGGCAATATATATTGGTTTTGTCGCATTCTGGTTGTTTTTCTCAGTGGATGCATTGCATATTTAAATTGGGACTACGGACAGAGATCCGGGAGCTTTCCCCCTGTACTGCATTGTATATTTAAATTGGGACTACATACAGAGATCCGGGAGCTTTCCCCTATACTGCATCACATATTTAAATTGGGACTACGGACAGAGATCCGGGAGCTTTCCCCCTATATTGCATCGCATATTTAAATTGGGACTACGAAAAGAGATCCGGGAGCTTTCCCCCTGTACTGCATTGCATGACGAATTCTGAGTGGCGGATTAAGTTCCGGTATTTTTATGATTGAGGAGATTAGAATCGAAAGATATAAATATATATATTGAAAAGTATAGTTGAAAAGCAATTATCTCCAGGAAAAGTTATGTCTAAAGGACTTCTTTTCGAAAGTATATTGGAAAAACATTTGTCTTGCAGAATGATGATATTTGAAAGAGCAGTACTTGTGAAAATATATTTTGAACATTACGTATTTTGATGATATTTGAAAGAGCAGTACTTGGGAAAATATATTTTGAACATCACGTGTTTTGATGATATTTGAAAGAGCAGTACTTGGGAAAATATATTTTGAACATCACGTGTTTTGATGATATTTGAAAGAGCAGTACTTGGGAAAATATATTTTGAACATCACGTATTTTGATGATACTTGAAATAGCAGTATTTGGGAGTGTATTGGAACACCCCGTATTTGAAGAGACTATGTTATAAATATTTATCTTTATAAAAATATATAAATATACATTTAGAGAAGGTATGTTTCAGAAAAGAAATTTCTCTATTCCGAAATGATTATATCTTTAAAGTTTTCAAAAATGAACTCACGATTTAAAGGTTTTCACTCGAAAGTTTGACCAGTTTTATTGAGTCATTGGCTAAGGCCTGACGTGAATAAATTGATGTAGTGCCGAGTTGCTTGTGTTTTTGTTGGATTGTAGTTCCCGCCATTTGGATGTCATCCTTTCCATTCTCTTTGCGTGTTTCTATTATGCTGTCCGTTGATCGTCATTATTGAATTTTCTTCCGTATTATTCGATCGTATCGTTAATTACATTGAGAAATATTTAAATAGATATTTTGGTTCGATCATTTATACATCTTTCCTTTTTTACTTATTAGACCGGTGGTGTCTTGACTAGTCCTCGTCACTACTTCACCGAGGTTAGTTTTGATACTTACTGGGCACCGCTATGGTGTGCTCATACTACACTTCTGCACATTTTTGTGTGCAGCTTCAGGTTATGGTTGTTGGTAGCTGCGCAGATCGTTGCTGAGGAGACTTAAGGTAACCTGCTGCTGCGTTCGCAGGCTTCGGAGTCACCTTCCTGTTTTATTCTATCCAACTGCACTTACTTATTCCTAGACAGTTGTACTTAGATTTGATAGAAAGATTTCATAGAGCTTATGCCTTGTACTTAGTGGGTTTTGGAAAAATTGTAGCTCGGTCAAGAATTCTATTTCGAATTTTGTTTAAAAATTCCTTTATTATTGTTATTGTTCAGTGAAAATGTTAGGCTTACCTAGTCCCTAAGACTAGGTGCCATCACGATACCCAACGGAGGGAAATTTGGGTCGTGACAGTATTGCTGATTCTTGATGACAATGAAAAAGATCTGAACTCGTTTGATTGGTGGAACATGTAATATTTGATTTTGTTCCAAGATAATTGTTACATCAATGCCATAACATGTAAATCTATAGTATTTAGCTATAACGTTCACTTTTATTTACAAAATAATACTCTATTAGTGTGTTATTTAGTTGTTAAAAGGTCCATTTCTTTTATTTACTTCATTCTTGTTAAGCTTAACGAAAGTTCCATCACCTATTCGTTCTTCTATCATATTATATTTTCTTAAATTTATGTTGTCTTTGTTTGTTTATCTATTTTCATTTTTTGTTATGTATTTTGAGTTGGATAATAGTTTAGATGAAATATTTAGTGCCCGGTGGATCTTTTGATAAGTTGTGAAAGGATTAATTTTGAAGTAAGAAAAGTTTTTGTATTAAGCTAAAAGTCAAGTAGATTCAGGAGTTTAGTTTGGTATATTGGTTAGTTTTTGTCATGCACCCGTTTCGTCTCCTGACTCCTTGTATTTATATTGCTAATAAGCTAAGAATTTTATCACTGTTATTCGGTCGCTGGGTTACTTTTAGGAAAACAAGATTGTAGTATTTATCTATTAGTAGTAATTAAATTAGTAGTGTCACGACCCCAATTCTCCTCCATATGTTGTTGTGATGGCACCTAGTCTAAGACTAGGTAAGCCTAACAAACATGCGTAAATAATTGAAATACAAATTAAAGTCTCAAACGAAACAACTAATATAAAGAAAATCTTCAAAACTCAATATATATACAATAGCCCAAAACCTAACGAAATACAAGTCACAAGCTCTATGAAGTGATACTGAATTGATAGAGGGGGGGACCCCGAGGCCTGCGGACACCGACAGGTATACCTTGAAGTCTCCAACTAAACTCCAACTAGGGCCTGGACTGATAGGAAGTATTTGAATCTGCACAAAAAGATGTGCAGAAGCGTAGCATGAGTACACCCCAACGGTACCCAGTAAGTGCCAAGCCTAACCTCAGTAGAGTAGTGATGAGGTCAAGCCAAGGCCCTACTTGAAAAAATAAGAAATGGAACGAGTAATTTAACAATGCAACGATAAATACAATGGAAATGAAACATGTAAGAAATATTACCAAGTTTACCACACAGAACTAAAGCAATTAATGCATTATGGAAGAAAACAAGGAGTGTGATGTCAAGAAAATGAAGCAACCAAACACAAGTGAGGAAATAAAACGTATCAACAAGAGTCACTACCGAGGTACCGCCGCGTATTCTCGAATCACAATCAATTCACAATATTTCCTTATATCACCGCGGAACCTTGCATTTAGTTTTGAAAATAATTTTCCCAAAATAGCATCCTGCATTTTATCCCACCTTGTCACACTACATGGCTTCTAGTAGTTCCCCTACTAGCCATGCGTATCAAGCCCACCTTTTCTCACCGCATGCATTTCAACCCGAAAGCCTTATAACACCGCATGCATATCAATATCACAACGTATAACAAGTCGCACCTCCAATGACCAATATCATAAATTGCCAATGAAATCAACAATAATAGGATTTTGTCAATAAAGATCCCCTGGCTCAATCACAATGTAAACAAGAATCTCAACAATAACAACCAGAAGTGAATAACTCAACATAATAGTATTTTACAACTTCTCACTTTGCCTCAATGTTAATCAGGGCCTTTATAACTCAATGTCTCTTTCAACAACCAGATATTCCAATAATAACAACTTCAAGCAAGGATTCAACGGTTACATAATGAATATGGAATAAGGGAAGCAAGAACTTCAATTAAACATGTAGAACATTTAATAATTAAGAGATAAGACAAGTAGAGCATGTGAAAATAGACTATAAATGTCACGACCCAAAATCCACTAGTCGCGATGGCACCAAATCCAACCCATTAGGTAAACCAATTAACAGTTAAAACAATTTTAATAAAATAAAGGTGAGAAACATATGCCAAATGCTACATCTGGATTTCCATACAATATCCCAAGGACTGGTGGTACAAGTCCTGAACTACTAAGACTGGATTATTGCAAAATATTATATGAGATGGATACTACTTATGTTTGAAATGTACATAAAATTAATTCAATTTTAAAACTAACCAGGGACAAATGGTAGTCACACCCGAAAGGCACGAACATCTTTAAAGTCAGCTCCCGTCATCCACCGCAGCTCCGCTCTAAGATCTGCATGCAAGGTGCAGAAGTGTAGTATATAACCGACCCCATGTACTCAGTAAGTATCTTGACTAACCTCGGTGAAGTAGTGACAAAGATTTTCAGTTAAAGGATACTCACTGATATAGCATGTGCAGTAAACTAGCAATAGAATAACACTACATGTCACAACCCAAATTCCAAACTATCGTGATGGAACCTAACCCAACCTGCAAGGTAAGAAAATTAAATACAAACCAATTTAAATGATATTAATTAAGAGAAGAAATGTTAATAAAACTGAACCATTATACAAAGAATTTCCAAGGACTGGTAGTGCAAACCATGAGCTTCTAAGATATAGCATTTACAAAGCTGTTTTGAAATAAAATAGACCATATGTTTCAAATATACATGAAAAGATCTGAAATTACTAAAGCAACCAAGATCAAGAGGCAGCTATGACTGGAATTTAGGTACTTCTTCAGATTCAGCTCTCGTCGTATGCAACTACAGTTGCACACAAGGTGTAGAAGTGTAGTATGAGTATAACCGACCCCATGTACTCAATAAGTAACAAACCTAACCTTAGATAGAAAGTAGTGACGAGCTGGGACAAGGGTCGGAGTCCTACTCCAATAACCAATAACATCTCATAATAACACAATTTAAAGCAACACAAGTAATAACTCAATAAATAAATGCTCAGCTCGTATACAATTTCGGAAAATAAACATTTTTTCTTATCAAGTATAACAATAAAACTCAAATCTTTTGCTGAATCACCGAAAATATGAGTAAGTCTGAAATTAGTGATTTTTCTAAAAAAATTTAACGACAGATAAGAAATTCCATTATCAAATGGAATGAGGAAAAATACTTCTTTTTGCCTACATATCAAGTACGCATGTCTAATGCAATACAGTGTAGTGATGAACTCATGTACTCACACTCTCAGTGTACTCAATCTGGCTGTCTCGCATTTCCCCTCATCACGCTCAATATTCAGCGCACTCAGTCATTCGGAACTGTACAGGGCAGAGCCAACCCAAATATACATGACAACTCGTGCACATTCACTCAATACTGTATATGGCCTATCCAGCCCAGGGAAGATCCATCCATCAATATAATTATTAGGCAAGATCCATGCCCAGGGAAGATACATACCTCAACTTAAAAAATTAGGCAAGATCCACGACCAGGGAAGATCCATCCTCAATATAATATCAATTGCGTTCACTATGGGCATGCAGAATCCAGAGGGGCTCTTTCAGCCTGAGCGCTATAACAAGCCAAATCCAGGCATAAATCAATAAAACATGTTGCGACGTGCATCCCAATCCCATAAATATCACACACAATCAGTCCCTCAGCCTCACTCAGTCATCAACCTCTCCAGTGTCTCAGGCTAATAATGTCATGAAACTAGCCCAAAATGATGATATGATATATCAATAAATAGCAATAGAGACTGAGATATGATATGCAATGAATGAACAAGACTCAATATAAAGTTACAATTTAAAATATTATTCGACAGCAAAAGATCTCAGTGGGTCCCAATAATACTAGCATTTACCTATGCATAATTTCTAACATGAGTTACAACTCGGTTTCTCTAACAGATATAGTACAGTAAATTTTATTCGGAGAAGATAGCTATACAGTTCCATGGACTCGACTAAATAACAATTCACACGGTGCACACCCACACGCCCGTCACCTAGAAAGCGTGTCACCTCAATATCCATCACATAACACGTAATTTGGGGTGTCATACTCTCAACACCAAGTTTAGAACTATTACTTATCTCGAACAAACCAAATCCAATACCGAGTAAGCCAAATGATGCTCCAAAAATTCCATCCTCCGCGTACGGACCTCCGAACGACTTGAAACTAGGCAAAAGCAACTCAATAACATCAAATAATGCATAAGGAAACAATTCCAATTGATAAAGGTCGAATCTTTACTCAAAAGCCAAAAATCAACCAAAAAGTCAAATCGCCCGCACCTCGGAACCCGACAAAACTCACAAAATCCAACAACCCATTCAATTTCGAGTCCAACCATACTAGTTTTATCAAAATCTGACTCTGATTCGATGTTCAAAACTCAAAAACTCACTCTATGAAACTTTAGACAACCCCTCCCCCCAATTTCTCTCTTGAAATCCTCAATCAAATGCCAAAAACAAAGATAGATTCATGAAATATAATAGAAAATGAGTGGAGAAAACTTACCCCAATCTATATGGTGAAATCACTTCAAAAATCATCTCAATCCGAGCTCCATAGCTCCAAATATGCAAAAATATCCGAAACCTTCGAAATACAGTACTTTATGCAATGTTCCAGGGGTACCCTTCATGATTGTGGTCACAAACCTCGTGATCGCAATTAAAAAATATTGCAGGATAGTTTTTACCCTATGCGATCGCGGTCAAATTTCCACGATCGCGATGAACAAACTTCCAGTTAACCCTTCCCAACTCTCCTCAGACAGCCTGTAGTTTATTAGACATAACTTTTGGTACAAAACTACAAATGATAAAAAAATTGGTTTTCTGAAAATTAGGCACAAAGGGATACAACTTTTATTTTTGGATAATCTCCAAATTCTATATATATTGCAAGTTATAAGCTTCCAAAGTCGGGTCAGTGCAACACAAATTTTCTTCTATGCAATCGCGTGAAGGCTTTCGCGATTGCGATTCACAGCTCCATTTTTCCTATTTTTCTCTTTTCTATTGAGACCCTATCTACGGTATCACAATGTACACCCCTGTAGCCAAAAACCAGCAACTAAAAATGGCCTAAAAATGGTCCGAAACCACCCCAAAACTCACTCAAGCCCTTGGGGCTCCACGCCAAACATCCACACAAGTCTAGAAACATCATGAAAACTTGCTCGCGCGATCAAATCACCAAAATAACACATGAAACCATGAACTGGACATCAAAACGCATGAAATTTGAAGGGAGAAATCAAGAACTTCTAAAATTACAACCAAGCGTCTGAATGCTATCAATCCAACTCCGAACAACCCTGAATTATTTTGTAGGCAAGTTCTAAATCATAACACTACTCGATGTTTCAAATCTCAGTTAACAACATCAAAATCAAAAATCACACCTCAAATCGACTTAATGAAGTTAAAAAACTTTCACAATTCAAAACTAACAAAGAACAAGTCTAAACACCTCGGATTGATCTCAAATTTGGCACACATGTAATTAATGACATAGCGGGACCTACTATAACTTCCGAAATTGAAATCCAGCCCCTATATCAATAAATTCAAACCTCAGTCAAACCTATGAACATTTCCAAACCTTCAAATTTTCAACTTTCGCCAATTAGTGCTGAAACCTTCTAGAATTATCCAAATGCAAATCCAGGCATACACCCGATTCCAAAATCACCATCCAAACCTAACAGAATCATCAAAACTCCGATTAGCGGTCGAATACTAAAAAGTCAAATTTGGTCAACTCTTCCAACTGAAAGCTTCGACAATGAAATTCATTCTTCTAAACAAGTTGTGAAACACATGAAAACCAACGCCGACAATTCATAGAAGTCATAATACGTCATACAGAGCTACTCGTTCCCATAAACTATCGAGCAAAGTGCAATTGCTAAAAACGACCGGTCGGGTCATTTCCTCCCCACTTAAACATATGATCCTCCTCGAACGTGCCAAGAGTCATTCCAAAACCATCAAATCGTCGTGTATCCTTACCACGCACATACCCAAGAGTGATCCCACATCACTTAATTCCATATAGGCCTGACAGCGCAACATAACTAAAGATCATTACTTTCGCCTTAGCACGTAAACCACAGAATCCAATTTCAAACATCCAAAATTTCCTATAAGATCTGAATCTCGCATCTACACACTATATAAGTTTGAACAAGCCGTATCAAGCTATAACCATAACCCAAGATGTAATCACATGATACACCTCATAACTTGCGTACTTGTAGAAATAATTTCTGGTCACAATAACTACTCAAAACAAACTCGATACCGGTAATAAACCTCATATGATACAAAACCTCATTTTGAAACCTTCGTACACTACCAATGATGAAAGAAACACGCAGAAACTCATAAACACATATCATATCAACAAGTCATGGAGCTCCCTCTCCTTCGACAAGAACTATAGTCAATTCCTAAGCCAATCAACGACATTATCCTTCTAAATATACCACAAACAAATGTGATGGCACCCATTCTAGGTCCAATGACCTTACTTTATCAAGCCGAACTATCCTATTGACATGCCACACCAATACTACCTAGAACCACGACCTGTGCAATCCGTGCACCAATAAGCAACAACTCAAATGTACCCAAAATGGAAAATGACTCAATTGCGGGAACCGCCCCACAAACTTAGCAAGTAACAGCACAACGACAATGCTATGAACCCATCATACCTGGTAGAACCAAGTCTAACGAATCTAACACAATGATCATATCCCAACTTAACTTTGCTGCAATGCGTGACCCCATCCAAACACTTGTCCACGTGAAATACCTCAATCTACAATGCTCAAAATCAACAACCACGCGCAATTTGACATCAAGTACCCAAGGTGCATGACCGTTACCACGGAGAAGAAAATAACACAATATAGCACAACCAGAAAAGTACATAACGAAGGCGCAATCGACCATTCCACATCCCAATAACCAGTTCGCTCGAATTCCGCTATAATACCTAAACAGAACTGCACCATATGTGCGTATAACCAACAAATCACCACCCCTCGTGTCATAGAAGAGTAACTCATAGAACATATTAGATACAAATAAGAACAATTCTAACCGAATGGCACATCCCTAAACTATATCAATACGGAGTCAACCAATCCGACCCGTTGTAGAATACAAATCCTAATTAGGCCTACCAATGAGCCCCCAAATCAACTTCGGTCGTCCCCAATTGGATAAATAGCCTTCCAAACGTCCATCATGATTAACCATAGTATGTTCTACCATATAGCTAACTTTGGCAACATTTTCATAGTCCGCAACCCCGAAATAATCTGTTTTCGAGATCTCCCAGTCTCCAAATCCATAGAACACATGAATCACCATAGTCGATCCCAACTCCACCACGCGAAAGATTAAGACATCTCTCATACACATCATCCCCATGAGAGATATTTCTATAATTTTTCCATGCTACATAGCATAATTTGAACATCAACAGTCAATCAACCAGGCGAGTACCACGATACAAATGAAGCATCCATAAGTCAACACATAGCGTGCCTTATGAAATGCGTACCCTTCTCAGGAATTATCAAGTAGTTATAACATTCATCTAAATATCTGAAACTGTCCATGTTGTCCAAAATTCATGACCTTCCCTCCAAGTATGAACCGTGATCATGCACATGCAAATCTCAATCCCACACAACACACCGTATCTATCATTCCATCACATGAAAAGTACGAGAATCTCATAATCATTTCTAAGTCACAAGAAAGAATACATACCCGATCAGTCAAAAACCTTCCATTTGATCTCATCCAAGAGAAAATCACAATATGCAACATGTTCTTCACGCAAGTAGGAAATATACACCTCCAACCGGGGTAGAAACCATTAAGAACTCTTTGGAATCCATTTGCACATAACCGAGCTATGCAAGTTTCCAAAACCTAAGAGCATTTCCACGAAACACATGTATAGTTTCACCACATCATAAGTAACTAAAGAGCCGATCATATCCATTACTGTATTGATCCAAGCTATTACCAAGTTCGTCATATCTCTCAAATGGACACTTCCCTTGCAAGACACAATGATCCTTAACCAAAACTCGCCCCAGGAGATCCAAGCATAAAACCATATTTCCCTAAGGCCCATAAGCCGATGTGTTCCATCTTAAGCACCCAAAAGTACCACAACCAAGACACCCACTTTGAAGAGACCTTCTGTGAATCTAAAGTCGTTTCCTCCACCTTTCTGATACTGAAATGTAAAATCCATAATAATATGGAAACACTGCAAGTCCCGACACCATGAGATGAAAATCTGAGATTCTAGCCATATACTAATCCGGAAAAATGCATATTTGCTACATCAAAATCTTGAATCCATTAGGACTTTCTCGAGAGTCATCCACTCTGCTAAAATCTCAATTGCACCGTCCAAACTGGCCGAACTTCCTATGATCCATTAGCAAAATAACACCCCAAAGAAGTAATACTTCCTTAACGCAACCGAGCAAATTCATACACCATGAACACTACATCCGTCACTAATAACAACTCAACTCATTCCATGATTTCTATATGCCCAAAAATTGTAACATAACCTGTATCCAGAAATTCCTTTACTCGAGTCATCCTTGCTCTCCACCTCTGCCAGTCATACATGATTCACAAGTGTGCGTCAAACCGAAACTAGTACAACACACAATGACACAATCAAATTGGTGATAGCAGACTCCCCCACTTAGCTCAAAACCATAGATCAAAACACTCGATAACTCGCAATGCCCATACTCTATTACTACCATAATACCGCAGGGAGATTCAACTAAATCCATCATAAGCTCATATAAAACAAACCATATAGTACCTCAAATCATCTACCAAGCTCCCGTACATCCACGTGACGGTCTGGTCGACTTTATCAACCAAATTAAAATTCAAATCGCAACACATATACCCCACCGGTAGAGAGGAAACTCTCCACAACACATTATTAAGATCACACCTTTGTAATTTACTCTGCAGGAGATAACCCACCTGCTTGGCCTCAAATTGGCATCTTGCTATACCCTTTCGCAACCACGATTTCTACACCATCACTAAATCTTCCCAAGTCTGAACTCACAAAAAAACATGAAAATCTACTTCGTTCCATAATTAAAGAACATGAAAAATCTTTCAACACACTCATAACTCGAGACTATACGTCACATAAAAACAACAATCTAGCACCCAATGGTCCTTTTTTTTACATCTCAAGAAAACTATTCTCGACACAATCAAACCATCTGAATACATCCCGCAGTCATATCATACTCATCATATAGCCATCTAACCACTCATCGAGCCCCAAATTCCACTAATAGGGACACTACCAGACTTATAAGTCCAAAAGCACGTACTCACACAACTGAGATCATCAAGTTAAGGGAAAAAAATATAAGAAGGAATCAAGAGTGGGATGGTAACTAATTTCGAGGCGCTACATGCCACAAAAGCTTTGCAATCAGGAGGTATTTCAAAAAAGAAAGAAGTGGGTGACGTGATGGTAGCCCAAGTCCCTAAGTCTCCCCTCACATACCAAGCACCTCTACCAACATATCAACCCTAAACCCTAAAATACCAATACCCTTCCGCCACCTACCATACCTACAACACTCAACCTGCATATTACCTAGACAATACACCCTAATTGCTGAACCTATCACCTAACTGTATGAGAGACTAAAGGCCGCTGCTTATGTCACCCCTATTCGTGCTATTGTTGTAAAAAATCCCTCCCAATAGATCAACCCCAACAAAACATGTTCTTATCATTCAGGCAGGAATGGTCATACCATTGAGGAATGTTGCACGTTGAAACAAAAAATTAAGACGCTGATCGACACTAAGGTTATACAAGCAAAGGATGTTGCACCGAACATCTGCAAAAACCCTCTCCCGAATCACAAAGGTGAGGGAGTGAATGTGATAGAAACTGACAAAGAGTGGGATCATGAAGGATCCATTAGACTCATTCGAGAGGGAGATGCTCCTAAAACATCTCCGGTAACCCTCACGCCAGTTATGGTACAAACCTAGGTGCCATTTGAAGTTGAGATAGCTACGCCTTCACTGTAATGGTAGCTCCCACACCATATCACATGTCTGATACCGTCTCGTGGGATTATGTTGCAGAAGCCAGAAGAAAGGGAAAATACAAAATGGAATAAACAGGTGCCACGCAAGGTATGACTAGAACTGGCAAAGTTTACTCACCCGAGAATCTGGGAGGGACAAGCAAGGAAGTTGTACCTAAGCCTCTTGTTATTGAAACTAGCACTGACGATTTTGGAGGAAGATACAAGAAATGGAATGCTCTGTTGTTGGCCACCTAAACAAGAATCCTGCTCAGATATCCATCTTATCATTATTGCAAAACTCAGACGCGCACAAGAATGCTTTGATGAAAGTGTTAAGTGAAGCTTATGTACCCGCCAGAATCACTAGTGGAGAGATGTCTAACATGGTTAGACAGGTATTGGAGAGTCATTTGTTATACCCCACAGTATTATATTACGATGATGTTATGCCTC
This sequence comes from Nicotiana knightiana, assembly GCA_005239525.1. Lineage (NCBI taxonomy): Eukaryota > Viridiplantae > Streptophyta > Magnoliopsida > Solanales > Solanaceae > Nicotiana > Nicotiana knightiana. The sequence goes on along the minus strand of ML376681.1, from coordinate 11,406 downwards.
GCAGTATTATATTACGATGATGTTACGCCCTGCAATATTACAATGATGTTACACCTCACAGTATTATATTACGATAATATTTTGCCCTACAATATTACGTTGATGTTACGCTCCGCAGTATTATATTACGATGATGTTACGCTCCGCAGTATAATATTACGACGATATTACACCCTATAGTATTGTAAGCTGGATTTGTCGTAAGATAATTGACTTCAGTTCAAGGACAAGATTATTTGTAGATTATAAGTATTATGCTATTTAAAACAAGTAATAAGTAAATTTGTGAAGGTGAGAGGGTAAGCAAATCGAAGAAAATGAGTTTCGTCGAAGTTTGACAATTTGAGATAAAATACGGTTCGAGCTATAATACCCGATATTTATGGACTAGTACCATATAAGGTACCACATGAACATGATAGTAAAGTGTATAAAGTGTGTTAAAAGTGAGTGATATTTTAAGTAATTTGAGATAATTCTTAATTATGTGGATAATTTGTTTATTATGGATTAATGGGAGATTAATTAAGATCTTGGGATAATTTTAAAGCCCCCAACGTGGCAGCCCACAAAGTCACAACATATGACTCTTAAGTCATTATTCAAGGTGGCATTTTAAGAGATTTGGGTGGCCAACTAACCCACAAAGTAGGGACAACTCCTAAAGGTTAAGAAAACCTTTCTAATTCATTTTTGGAATCTCCACAATGACAAGGATGCTTCAGCAACTCATTCAAAATGTTATCAATGTGACTTTGCTACCAAAAATCATATGAGATTGCGTAATGTTATAGCAACGGAATTCGCGATTCTAAGAGAGTACGGTGCAATCTTTCTCAAAGAATATCATACGTATTTTCCCCTACTTCGATCCGTCGTCACATGTTTTTTCGCAATCAATGTGTGTTGGAGGGATTGTCAAGAGAATCGGTTCAGGTATGTTACAGTTATCCCTTGTTTCCTTTTGGCATGGTCCATATGATACAAACAAAACGAGAAAATGCACAACTTCCATAAATGACTCTATTCATAGAAATACTAGAGATGCCTATGCTCTTGATTCCCCATGTGTCCAATTATTCTATTATCTGTTCACGGGTCTCAGAAAGTATGTAAGTTGATAAAGTTTATTTTATGATATTACGCAAGGGCATAATGGTTTTATGACATTCCGAGAGATTTTATTGACATAATTCTCATGCATTGCATTCATTTATACATGTACATTGACCCATGACCAGACTGTGTTATATATACGTATATATGTACATTATATGTATATGAGATATGGGAAAAAATTATGGAGTTATACATGCACCACCACCTGATCAGCTGGTATGCGTTGATGATTTTGCCCACAGTGGCCGAGATGATATGATGGGTGCCTTCAGAGGCTTGATGATGTTATGAGCACATGTACCTATACACGACATGAAGTTCATACGCATATGCATGACACTATAAGTATTTCATGATTTGTAGAGTTATCCAGACTTACATGTCGAGTCTTTTACTCCATGTTTCTCTCATGTCTATTATTTACTGATTTTCATTCTTTACATACTCGGTACATTATTTGCACTGACATCTGTTTTTCCAAGGGACGCTGCATTTCATGCCTGCAGGTCTCGATTGACATGTCGAGAATCCTCTAAGTAAGCTATCAGCTTAGCGAAAGATGTTGGTGCACTCCATTTGCTCCGGAGTTGCTTGTTTGGTCAGTATGATTTAGACGTGTATTGTTCGATATGGCGAGGCCTTGTACCGACCTTTATGATAAGTATGTACTCTTAGAGGCTTGTAGTTAGATGTCATTGTGAGCATGTGATTTTTACTCGCCGTATCGTCCTACAAAAATCCCAATAAATCAATTGATTTTATGAATATTGGTTGATTTTTCAGTAATTAATTGTGAATTATTTGCATTGTTTGCATATCCATAATTCCGCTTTCAAAATCATTGAAAGTTTTGCATTATGAAGTTATTAGTTATAATTAATTAAATAATCGTCAAATGACGAGTATTTAACGTAATGTAGTTTTTAATAACTAATTACTATAAAAATTAATCATTTTATTTGATAAAAAAATCATAGATTTAATTAAAAATATATAATTGGTTGTTTTATTCTTAACATGTAAACATATGAAGAATAAGGATTAAAATTAACTGCTACATTTTTGGATTAAATTAGAGTTTAATTTAATTAGATTAATTAAGCTGATTAGCTAAGAAAAAAAAAAAAAACAAAATCGGACCTGGGCCAAGAAAGACCCAGGCCCAACCCCTATTTTTCTATGCACCCAGACAACCCAGGCCCAAACCCAACCCTTAACCCGGCCTGCCCCAACCTGACCAAACGACGCCGTTTGGTCTAACCGATTAAATCCTGGCCATTGATCAAAATGGATCAAACGGCCAGGAACTCACCCCCTCTAAACTATATAAGTGTCCTAACTAAACCCCACCCCCTTCATTTCACCTAATCCTAACCCCCTCTCCGTCCGTCTCTCTCTCTCTCCTCTCTCTAAAAACCCTAGCCGCCCTTGAAACCCCACCGCCGTCCGGCCACCATAACAACTCCGATCAACCCCAAACCTCTACCCTAGAACCCCCATCACCTCCTAAACCACCTCCTGTTCTTGGTTTTGTCAAAAAACCATCCCAAAAGCCCCAATCTCGGATCTGAGATTCCAGAACTCTAAGTTTCCCAGGCACACTGATTCAAGGGCCTTCAACGGCTCGGACCTGCATAAGTCAGTTGCTCTTGACAAGAGCAATTGATTCATGTGGGTTTGACCCGTTTTCAAACCCACCGAAGTCCAGCCAAACTCCGGCAAAATGGTTTTATCTGACTGGTACCCCTCCCCTTTTTTTTTGTTTCTTTTAATCACTCGCCTAGTAAGATAAATCGCCTAGGCTAGTATTAAACTCTTCTACCAATCTATGTCTTCTATTTGGACTAATTGTTTAGATTTTTTTTTTGGTTTTCTGTTTATTCTCCTAAATGATGTTAGTCACAGGATATTAGTTTAACTGGGTTTAGTTTTAGGTTTTTTCTTCTGTACTGATTGTCCCTAAATGCTACTGCGCCTCCCCTTTCTAATTGCTTTGGGTTTTATTAGCATGAACTTGTCTAGGTTTAGTTTGTTTTGTGAAAAATCTGCGTAGATCTGTTGTTCTCCCCCCCCCCCNGAACTATTTTTGCAACCATGATTAATCAGTCTTAGATTGTCCTGTTAGTCACCATTGATTTACTAAAGATTGTACTTATTTGATTCATGCTTAAGTTTGTGTTAGACTGCCTTCACTGTCGCTCTTTCCCACATTCGATTGATTGTTTACTCTAGTTTAGTGTAATCTAGGATTATACCATCCACCCTGACTAAGAAATTAAATAATAATCTAATTAGACAATCATACATAACTAATTGAGTATACATGTGAACTAAGTAACAGTATAATTGATCTACTTCTAAGAAGTTTAAGGTAATTGATTAATCTGAGATTAATCAACCCTTGATGGGGCAACAAAGTTTAGCTACAATTAATTAAATTAGAATGGTGTTACTTATTGCCTAATTATTAACCTAAATAACTTTCTTTGATCAAACTAACATCCTAGAATGATCAAAATAGGTTAAAAGTTCAGTTTTATAGAATTAATCACTCAATTGACTAAGAGTTAACAAATAAGCCTCATTACACCTAATGAAATTGTTTAAACCAATAAGTTCAATTAACTACTGATTCTAATGGTAGTCAATTTGAGTTAAATTGATTTGAGCAATTAGGCAATAAGTCACACTCAACTAGTAGACTTAATATTCTAGTTGAGCTGAGTCCTAGATAACTAGTTTAAGATCAATTAACTAAGTTTAAAAATAATTGTTTCACTTAGACTCACATTTAAATGATTCCAATTTCTTCAATCTAGAAATTAATTCAGGTAGCTTCTTAAGTATTTAACTGAAAATAAAATCTGTTTAAGACAATTAATTCGAGGTTAATGGACTAAAACAAATTCTTTTAACCTAAGTTAAGAGAACTTAGTTAACTAACCTCCATTGAGTTTAATTAAATTGTTTAAACATAATAAGCAGTATGAAAGCCAACTTTAGGCATTTAATCAACTAATCTTCATTTAATTGACTCAACCTTAGTTAAGTACAATTAGTTAAAACCTTCTAGATTAGGTAAATATCAGGAAATCAGATACTTTAGGGATAGAAAGGGAATTTCAAGGGATTGGAATGTTCTGGAAGATACAGCTGTCCCAAAAGGATAGGGTTGACAGCTGTACCTGTACCCTTTTCAGC
>MDKJ01286099.1:0-12535 GCA_005239525.1 Nicotiana knightiana | reverse complement strand
TTCCGTGCCGATTGATTATTATTTATGCACGAGGGGACATTCCGTGCCGATTGATTATTATTGATGCACGAGGGGACATTCCGTGCTGAGTCATTATTATTTATGCGCGAGGGGACATTCTGTGCCGTGTGATTTTGAGGCTATGCACGAGGGGTCATGTTATGCCTTCTCCTGTCTATTTTACTTGTTCTAAGTTGTTATTTCCTGCTTTACTTCTACTTTCCAATTAGTACTTGATTCTACTGTTTTAGCAATTGTTGCCCCTTTTATCCCCAGTATGTTCTTCCCCGTAACTGTATTCTTGTTTATTTTCTGTTATATTATTGAACTGCACAGGTATAATTATTTGTCGTGTCCTAGCCTCGTCACTACTTCGCCGAGGTTAGGCTCGGCACTAACTCAGTATATGAGGTCGGTTGTACTGATGCTACACTTGCACTTCTTTATGTTGTGTAAATTATGCAGCCGGACCCAGTGGACCTCGTTAGGGGGAGTATCCCTCAGTCCATTCCAGATGACACCGAGCTAGTTCCGCAGGCTTTCGTGGATCTCGGCGTTACTGTCTATCTTTCATTTTGTCATCTATGTTTTTCTAGACAGATATATCATTTTATTTCAAACTGTTGTTTCTAGCCAAATCTTAGACTGGTTCGTGAGGTTGTGACTCCACTATTGGGTTTTGTACTTAAAGGGATTTCTTCGTTATTAGCTATTGTTATTTATCTTTTGTTAATGCTTCCTCAGTTTATCTCAATTATCTTGTCAGTATTTGTCATTTTCACTTGTTAATAAATCAATTTAGTTATCACGTTGGCTTGCCTAGCGGGTGCAATATTAGGCGCCATCACGGCCTGAAGGTGGGATTTCGGGTCGTGACAAAATGAAATGGTATGTGAAACCTGTGGTATCGGGCCCGTATCTTGGTTCCGGAGACCGGTACAAGTTTGATATGATTTATATGTCTTATCTGTGAAGTTTGTTATGAAACAGACTTCGTTTGTCGTGATTCGGACCTTAAATGCAAAAATTGATGTTTGAAGAAGTTTTGAGGAATTTCATTGATTTTTCGTTTGATTCGTCGTTTTAGTGCTATTTTATGTGATTTGTAACCTCGAGCGAGTCCGTATTAGGTTATAGGACTTGTTTGTGCATTTAAACGGGGTCCCGGGGGGCCTCGGGTGTGTTTCGGATAGGTTCCGGGTCAATTTTCCCTCTTTTTGCACTACTAATGTTGTTTCCGGTTTCCTTCTATGCGATCGCATAGAAGTAGTCGCAATCGCATAGTGTTGTCTTGCACCCGCACATTTTTATTTCATCGCGTTCGCAAAAATTTGTCCGCGATCGCATTGCTCTAGCCATTTTATTATCCGCGTTCGCATTCGTCCTTCGCGATCGCACAATAGTGAGAGACTGGCTCGAGCCAGAACATGTTCCTTCTATTCGATCGCAAACAATGCCCCGCGTTCTCATACACTTCCCCACCCCTTCTTCTGCGATCACACGGTTTTGCACTTGATTGCGTAGTGCAATTTTACTGTAGGTCATCCTTCCTTCTATGCGATCGCATCATCTCATCCGCGACCGCATTGAACAAATACCTAGGTAGATTATAAAACTCCAAAATCGGGAGTTTCACCATTTTTATCGTATTTTGACCTCTAGAGCTCGGACCATGGCGATTTTTGATGGGTTTTTCACACAATTCGAATGGGTAAGTGTTCTTCAACTAGAATTAAACATATCCCATGAATTAGTTCTTGTTTTTATCATATAATTTGTCTTTTGAGTTCGGAAAATTGTGGGTTATGAAAGAAAATTCCTAAATTGAAAAATCATGATTTAAGGGACCAAATGATATCGGAACTAGGTAAATTTTGTATGGTTGAACTCGTATTGAGATGTGTAATCGGATTTTGTAAAATTTGTCGAGTTCCGAGGTGCAGGCCTGGGGTCGACTTTTTGGCCGATTTTTATTATTTTGTAAAGATTGAAACTTTATTATTCAGAATCGTTCCTTATACATTTTATGTGTATTTTGAAGTTGTTTTAGTTGATTTTGAGCCGTACGGAGGTCTTTTCGCCTGAGAAGTCTATTTTTGGGTACCATATTGTCGTCTTTGAGGTAAGTATCTTGCCTAACCTTGTGTGGGGGAACTACCCCTTAGGATTGAGTCTTCCTTGTTGGTTGTAGTCCAAATATGCGAGGTGACGTGTGTACTCGAACTTATTTTCTAATAGATTAGCCTTTAGGATTTGTAGCTTCTATGTTACTTATGTATGAGTTGTAATTGTTACTCTAACGATCCGACCGGTCGATTCGCGTTATCGAGCCCCGTTCCCCTAAATGAAACTTCCCATAGCCGCTTATTGTGATTTATGACTTGCGGGGGCGGGTGGTCCGGGATTTGGAAGTGTTTAGAGTGTTATAGGGACACTTGGTTCCTTAAGGTTGGCCTTGAAGGCCAAGTTTGACTTCGGTCAACATTTTGGGTAAACGACCCAAAATCGAGTTCCGACGGTTCCGGTAGCTTCGTATGATGATTTCGGACTTGGGCATATGTTCGGAACGGGATTTGGATGACCCGAGAGCGTTTCAGCGCCGAATATTGAAATAATAAGTTCCTTAAGTTCCTATTGTTGTTTGGGTCGTGCTTTTGTGTTATCGAGGTCCGAATGGAATTCCGAGACCGGGAATAGTTCTGTTATGTCATTTATGACTTGCCTGCAAAATTTGGTGTCATTTCGAGTAGCATAGGTCGGTTCGGCGCATTATTAGCTAAGTCAAGAAAACTTAAAGTTCCTAAATTTGGTTCTAGGGGTTTTGAGGTGTGATTTTGAGTTTTAGCGTTGTTTATGGTGTTCTGAAGGCTCGGGTGAGTCCGTATTATGATTTGGGAATTGTTGGTGTATTTGGACGGGGCCTCGGGTGGGCCCAAGTGCCTCCCGGACACCACACGAGGCCAAAAACCATCTGAAATAGCTGCTGGTGCACTTGTTTTGGTGTGACCGCAGGTGCGGTTGCCCAGTCGCAGGTGCGGGACCGCTCCTGCAGTCCAAATCTCGCAGGTGAGATCACTAGTGGGCATGCCGTTTCTTACAGGTGAGGACAAAGTTCCGTAGGAGCGGAGCCGCAGATGCGGTCTCGACTCCGCAGGTGCGGGCCCAGACTCCCTCGTCTATTTTCGCAGGTGCGAGACCGCAGGTGCGAGACCGCAGGTGCGGTCCTCGAGCCGCAGGTGCGGAAACACTGTTCAGGCAGTGTGTTTTTATCCCTGGGATTCAACTCATTTTCCTTATCTCCTTCTTATTCCTTGGGGCCATTTCCACCATTTTAGAGGGGAAAATGACTTGGTTATTGAAGGTAAGTAAATTCAACTCTAATATTAGCTTCATGCATGAATTCCTAGTTAAGTTTAATCACATAATTAGTGCAAAATAAAGAATTGGGTAGTAACATAGGGCTTTCGATAATTTGAGAATTTGCCCGTGAATTAGCTATGAAATCAAGTAAAAATCGTATATTAATGATCCTTAGGCTTCGGGTGAGTGTTTCCTTCGAGAGTTTTTAAAATCCGAGCATGCAGGCCCGAGGTTGGATTTTAAAATTTCTTCAAGAATGGTGAATTTGGCCAAGTAATAGGAGAATTCCCTGCTTTGAATATAAATTGACATATTTGTACAACATTTGGCTAGTTTCGAGTCCGTGGGTGTCAAGGTCGGGGTTTCGGGTGCATTCTTTACCCGGGGAGTAGGTGCGACGCGAGGTGAGTCTCCTTTCTAACCTTGTAAGGGGGAACTGTCCCCCTAGGTGATTTAAATGCTATATGTGATAACTGTGGGGACTACATACGTACAAGGTGACGAGAGTCCGTACGTAGCGGCTATTATTGTTATGTCTGGGCAGCTAGGCTTACACCATATTTTATGTTTTTCTTGAAATGTGTTATATGCTTAGTGAGTTAATGTTATATGCAGCTTGTTCTCCTGGGATCATGGAATTTAAGTAATTTGTAAGGAATTTTAACGAAAAGTAATTGATAAATAATAAATGTGTGGATTGTGTGTGCATGTGACCGCTTCGCAATTTATATTCCGCGAGCGGAGTGTTGTTTCCCCCACTCTCATGGGAGTGGGCCGTACGCCACGACGAGATTGAAAGATATATACATATTATAGTTCGGGCCGTTCGACCCTCAGCAGTGCACATATATGATCATTATGATGGCTCAGGCCGGTTGTCCTTATCCTGTATGCGCATGTTAAATTGTTAAGAATTCTGTTATGGATTTTGAGTGTTCAGATAATGTTTTAAAGGAAAGAAAAGAATAATGAGATAGAAATTGTATATTTACTTTCAGTATTTATTTGAATCACTGTTATTCTAAATGCTTACTGCTTTTATCATCCTTGTACGCCTGTTACTGATATTATATATTGCTAATCATTTTATTGGACCTTAGTGAGTGTCAAGTCGACCTCTCGTCACTACCTCTTCGAGGTTAGGCGGGATACTCACTGGGTACATATTTGTTTATGTACTCATGCTGCACTCTATACTCAATTGTACAGGTTCTGAGGCTGGTGCATCTGCTTATCAGACCGGAGATCGATTCTGATCTTAGTTGGACCCGACTTCACGGTGAGCTGCTTCTCCTGGCGATCCTCGGCAGCACCTTGGAGTTTTCTTTTGCTTATTTCCTGTCTATTCCTTTCAGATAGTGAGATTGTATATTATGTTTTGTATATTCTATTAGTATGCCTGTAGGACTTGTGACACTAGTTCCTGGCATACACGTAGTTGTTATTTTTGTTTACGGGTCTGTATATACATATGTTGACTCATTCCTCTTCATGACTGTTTTGATTAAAACTGGCTATTTATCCTTGTCAAATCATGGTTTAACTTTTACAAACTGAGTATATTATAAAGTGTTTATTATAATAAGAAGGAACCTTTAGTAAATTAAGAGTCGGCTTGCCTGACCCCGCTGTTGGGTGCCATCACGACCTCAATTAGGATTTTGGGTCCGGACAGTTACGTTTGAATCCTTGGTTTTAATTTCATCCTTTCCTGCTTAGATTAGAATTACTTGCTTTTGGATTCCCTTTGTTGGCTATTCGATCTTAATCGACTTAATTGAATATCTTACCGCTCTTATCTTCATGCTATACTTGCTTCCTAAAACTGCCACATTGACTATACTAGTGTTATCAAGCTTTATAGTTGTTTAGTCGTAGTAAGAATATCCGTTCGTTGGTGTCAAGAATGCCCGTGAGTCTTAAATTGTGCTTTATATGATTTTTCCCTTATGTGCTACTTGGACCTAGTTGATAAAAATTTATGTGGATGGTGTTTTCCTGATGTTGCCTATTATTAGGCTCTTATTTGAGCTGAGCTTTATTTCGTAAAGTTAATTGTGTAGGCGAGATTGGTTATAATTGTTTCCCTTGCCGGGATGATGTTGTTTTCATTGTTGACTCCCTTGCCGAGATGGTATGATTTCTATTGTTGTTTATACTGTTAATGATACTGTTTGCGTTGTTGATTCCCTTGCCCGGATGTTGTGATTTGTGGTTCTTATTGTTGATTTTCGGTTGTTGTGATTTATGGTTCTTATTGTTGATTTTCGAATGTTGTGATTTAAGGTTATTGTTGTTGATTTCCCTAGTTAAATTGTTGTTTATGTTATTTTAGCACAAGGGAACATTCCGTGCCGAGTGTTTGTGAGGTTATGCACGAAGGGACATTCTGTGTCGAGTGTTTAATTATTTATTGCACGAGGGGACATTATGTGACGAGTGTTTGAGAGGTTATGCACGAGAGGACATTTCGTGCCGAGTGTTTATTTATTTATTGCACGAGGGGACATTTCGTGCCAAGTGTTTATTTATTTATTGCACGAGGGGACATTTCGTGCCGAGTGTTATTTATTTATTAGACGAGGGGACATTCCGTGCCAAGTGTTTGTGGGGTTATGCACGAGGGTACGTTCCATGCCGAATGTTTATTTATTTATTGCAAGAGGGGACATTCTGTGCCGAGTATTTATGCATTATTATTTCCGTTGTTCATGTTTGCTATTTACTGCAATTGTTTTTGTGAGGATGAGAGTAAAAGCACAAAGGGTGATGCCGTGCACTTGTCTTTGTATTTTATTATGTTGTTCTAAATTTGGAACTACTGATCTCTTACTACATTTATTGGCAAGATTTGATATTCCTCCTGTGCTGCATGACAAATTTCTGAGTTACGGATTGAGTTCTGGTGGATAAATCTTGAGGAGATTTTGATCAAGGGATTTTATTGAAAAAATATTATTGAAAAAGAAATGGTTTTGAAATGATTATATTTAAATGAATTTTACATCTAAGGTATATTTTAACAGCATTAATCTTGCTGATATTATATTTGGAAGTCATTTACTGGGAAAGCATCTTTGGGAAGTTTCGTATTTTGAAAGAAACTATGTTTTACGTAATTCTCTCTATTAAATATACTTATATCTACTTTTGGAGAAAGTATGTTTTCAAAGGAAACTCTTCCATACAAAAAATGATTTTATTTGCAAATTTTTTCCTTATGAACAGTTGTTTAATGATTTCTATTAGTTATGGATTTTAATGGATAAGGCCCGATGTGAACGAACCGACGTGGAGTTGAGTTTTTGGTGTTCTCTATTTCATTGTGTTTCCTTTCGATTCAACTTGTTTTGCTGTCCATCTTTCTGTGTATTTTTGTGTTGTTTCGTGATTGATTTATGTAGTTTCCTTCCGCTTTATATTGTCATTGTTGTGAATTATTTCGTGAAGTCCTAGGTAGATGTAAAGTTCGGTCATTTCTATATTCATGTTATTTATTTTGTAGACCAGTGGTGTCTTGACTAGTCCTCGTCACTATTCCACCGAGGTTAGTCTTGATACTTACTCGGCACCGCTGTGGTGTGCTCATACTACACTTTTGCTCATTTTTGTGTGCAGATCTAGGTATATATTGTAGTAGCTGTGTGGATGGTTGCCGAGGAGAGTCAAGGTAACCTGTTGTTTTGTTCGCAGGCTTCGGAGTCACCTTCTTTGTATTTATGATTCATACACTATTGTATTTATTTCCAAACAATTGTACTTATAAGTTGTAGAAGATTCATAGAGCTTATGACTTATAGTACCGGTTTTTGGAAAGTTTTTATATTCTGTTGAGATTCTATTTCAAGACTGGTAGTTTTCCATTTATTTTGTTGCTATTCAGTAACTGCTAGGCTTACCTAGTCCATAAGAGTAGGTTCCATCACGATACCCAACATAGAGAATTTGGGTAGGGACAAGTTGGTATCAGAGCTCTAGGTTCATAGGTGCTACAAGTCATAAGCTAGTTTAGTAGAGTCTTGCAGATCGGTACTGAGACGTCTGTATGTATCTTCGAGAGGCTACGGAACTATTAGGACAATTTCACGCCCTTCATTCCTATCGTGCGAGATTATTGATCTTGAAGTTTGAAATTATCGTTCCATTATCTCACCGATGGTAAGGACACGAACGGAGGTTCCTGATGATGTTACCACAAAACAAGTGTCGCAAGGGTCTGAGAGAGGGGCCAACGAGGAGAACGTGCCGCAGTTAAGATGCCTACCAGAGCAGCTGTTGAGGAGTCGCTAGTAGTTCTAGTTGGGGGACATGTAATGGGGTTGCATGTTGCTACCTCAGACTTCAGGAGACCCGAGCACAATTTTGAGTATAAGTGGTACATTGACTCAGGAACAGTTGATCCTATTGCACCAGTTGCTTCACAGATCACACGAGGAGTTCAGACTCCCATCGTCTACACTCCAGAGTAGCGAGATCACATTTGTCAGGTACCCGTTGTCATGACAACACGACATCTAGTTTCAGTTTAGCCATGGTTAGGGTAGCAACATCGGAGGAAGGATACCTTGGAATTGAGAGGTACTGGAAGTACCGTCCTTCTATCTTTCAGTGGATTGGCGGAAGATAATGCCCAGGGTTTCCTAGAGGAGTGTCACTATATTCTCCGTACTTCGGGTATTGTGGAGACGAGCGATATTTCTTTTGTCACGTCTCAGGTTCAGAGTAGTGGGTTGATCAGTGGTGGCGGCATATGAGTTGGGGTTAACATGGCCGAGTTAGATTCACTAGCGTGGATTCAATTTTTGGAGATGTTTTGAGGGAGGTTGCACCTCAATTCCTTCAACATGTACGGCGCACGGAGTTTGAGTAGTTGCGTCAGGGCGCTATGTCACTATTGGAGCATGCCGTTAGATCCAGTGAGTTGGCAAGACATGTACTTCGCTTGGTTGCTTCAGTTGGGAGATGAGTCCGTAGAATCATTTGGGAGGTTCAAGCATGATATTTTCTTTAGCGGGACTCGAGGATTAGAGTAGGATGCCTCGTTTCAGCAGGTAGTAGGGATCTTTCGTCGATTAGAGAGCACGTGGGACCGGGCGCGAGAGGACAGACGAGATCAAGGAGAGATTTCAGGGAGGTAATGAGGCCTCGTAGATCGGTGGAATCTACTGGTCCGTATTATGGAGGCAAGGTATGACACGGTAGAAGTTTTGTGGATCAACCAGTTCAGTTTGCATTACCAGCTTCGCATGGGATTTCACGTACTCATCGGTCTCAGAAGATTCGTATTGTGTGTTTTTCCACAACCATGCCAGCAGCGAGATTGTGTTCAGTGTGTAGATATTATCCACAGGGTGAGAGATTTTCCCATGATTCAGATAGGTGTCTGGTATCAGGGTATTCAGGTGAGTAGAGGGCGCCTAAGAGGGGGAAGCGTGACATGTTGATGTGTTACATATAGTAGGCCGGAGGCCGATGTGCTAGATATTATCACACAGGTATGTTTTGATGTGTTACAGAGGGGAACCAATTGTATTTTATTATAGCTCTGCTGGTCGGGACGAGTTACCTTATTTGTTGTTTCATTTTTGAGTGAGTTCCATGTTTTGCACTCCATTTTGTGTTTACTCCTGTTGGGAGATTCTATGAGTAGTAGCCCGTGTCTATCATTGTTTTATTCATTCTTGATAATAGTGACACTGGCAGTAAGTCCTTGTTGTTCTTCGTGGTAAGCTTTATGTGATTTTCCTGAGTATTTTGTTTACGAGTTGTGATTTGATACCCCATCGAGATGTGGGATCAACTAGCGTTATGATTTTATCAGGTGAGATGAATTAGTGGAGGAATTTCAATTGGTATGATATATTTTCGGTATGTGACTCAGAGTTGAGGACGAGGACCTCGTGATATTTGTGATTCGATATGTTTGGACCGGGCTGAGCACTGTAGTAGGAATTTTATCAGGATAGTATCCTTGTGATCATATGCTTTGCTTCTTCCTTGTTATATTGCTTTTGGTGAGGCGGTATTGATAGAGAGTTGTGCCTATGGGCTTGCTTGATAGTTCCTTTATATGTTTCTATTTTCATATTTAATCATTTCGTTATCTGTTTCTTTAGTTTAGTTTGCGGGATGTGTGCCCGGTGGTGTCAGTTGTGGCTGGTGAATAGGATGTTTAATAATGAAGTCTTCATGTTCATTACATCATTATCAGTGCTATGGGGTTTGGAAAACAGAGTTCTTTCAGATATGGGGCTAATTGCCAATGTCGAGTTGGTTTCAGGCAGCTATTATGATCAAAAGTGTTATATGATCCTATGTGTGATGTACTATGTTGTGTGGTCATGCCTTGTGGGTGTAGTCATGAGTTGATGCAGCTGATTGAGGCTAATGGCGGATATGGATTTAGAATCGGGTCTTTTGTAAATGAGTAGAGGATGAGAAGTAGAGGTATAAGGCTTATCGGTGGTGATGTGAAGGCAATATTGCGGTTGTGATTTTATCATCGGGCTTATTAGGGTTTGGGTGACGTGGGATCACCCGCGAGTGTGTGTTAGAAGTGTACCATCGGTGATTGGATGAGTTCAAGGTGAATCTTGGCACGTTCGAGGAGGAACGTTTGTTTAAGGGGGGGGGGGGATGTGATGACCCAAAAGGTCATCCTGTATATTCTATCAAATTATATGTTCCGAGGTCGTGAAAACCTCCTTCTATCTCACCTCGATTTGACTGTGCAGCCCGGGCGTGTAGCTAGGAAGCCCTTATGTGAAAAACTGATAAAAATGATAATTTTGTATTAGAAAATTTAATAAAGTTGACTTCGGTCAACGTTTTTGGTAAACGGACTTGGACCTGTGATTTGACGGTCTCGGAGGGTCCGTAGGAAAATATGGGACTTAGGCGTATGCTCGGAATCGAATTCTGAGGTCCCAAGTCCGACAAATGAATTTTTAAAGAAAATTGTTTTCTGAAAAATATAAAGGTTTTTGAAAATGAAATGTTATGTGCAACCTATGGTATCGCGCCCGTATCTCGGTTCCGGAGCCCGGTACAGGTTCGATATGATTTATGTGTGTTACCTGTGAAGTTTGGTATGAAACGGACTTCGTTTGGCGTGATTCGGACCTTAAATGAAAAAAATTTATGTTTAAAGAAGTTTTGAGGAATTTCATTGATTTTTTGTTTGATTCGTCATTTTAGTGCTATTTTATGTGATTTGGACCCTTGAGCGAGTCCGTATTAGGTTATAGGACTTGTTTTTGCATTTAGACGGGGTCCCGGGGCCTCGGGTGTGTTTCGGATAGGTTCCGCGTCAATTTTCCCTTTTTTTGCACTGCTGATGCTGTTACTGGTTTCCTTCTATGCGATCGCATAAAAGTGGTCGCGATCGCGTAGTGTTGTCTTGCACCCGCCCATTTTTATTTCATCGCGTTCACAATAATTGGTCCACGATTGCATTGGTCTAGCCATTTTATTATCCGCGCTTGCATTCGTCCTTCGCGATCGCACATGAGACTGGTTCGAGCCAGAACTTGTTCCTTTTATGCGATTGCAAATAATACCCCGCGTTCGCATACACTTCCCCTCCCTTCTTATGCGATTTCACGGTGTTGCACGTGATCACCTAGTGCAATTTCACCAACGGTCATCCTTCCTTCTATGCGATCGCATCATCTCGTCTGCGATCGCATTGAACAAATACTTAGGCAGATTATAAAACTCCAAAATCGGGAGTTTCACCATTTTTATCATATTTTGACCTCTAGAGCTCAGACCATGGCGATTTTTGATGGGTTTTTCACACAATTCGAATGGGTAAGGGTTCTTCAACTAGAATTAAACATATTCCATGAATTAGTTCTTGTTTTTATCATATGATTTGTGTTTTGAGTTGGGAAAATTGTGGGTTTTAAAAGAAAATTCCTAAATTGAAAAATCATGATTTAAGGGAGCAAATGATATCGGAATTAGATAAATTTTGTATGGTGGAACTCGTACGGGATGGGCAATCGGATTTTGTAAAATTTGTCGAGTTCTGAGGTGCGGGCCTGGGGGTCGACTTTTTAGCTGATTTTTATTATTTTATAAAGATTGAAACTTTATTATTCAGAATAGTTCCTTATACATTTTATGTGTATTTGGAAGTTGTTTTAGTTGATTTTGAGCCGTCCGGAGGTCTTTTCGCCCGAGAAGTCTATTTTTGAGTACCAGATTGTCGTCTTTGAGGTAAGTATCTTGCCTAACCTTGTGTGGGGGAACTACCCCTTAGGATTGAGTCTTCCTTGTTGATTGTAGTCCGAGCATGCGAGGTGACGAGTGTGTACTCGAACTTATTTTCTAATAGATTGTCCTTTTAGGATTCATAGGTTCTTATGTTACTTGTGCATGAGTTGTAATTGTTACGTTTCAATTCTTGGTTGTTAATTTCATCCTTTCCTGCTTAGATTAGAATTACTTGCTTTTGGGTTCCGTTTGTTGGATATTTGATCTTAATCGACTTAATTGAATATCTTACGCTCTTATCTTCATGCTATACTTGCTTCCTAAAACTGCCACATTGACTATACTAGTGTTATCAAGATTTATAGTTGTTTAGCCGTAGATAGAATATTTCTACTACTGTTTGTTTATACTGTTAATGATACTGTCTGTGTTGTTGATTCCCTTGCCGGGATATTGTGATTTATGGTTCTTATTGTTGATTTCCGGTTGTTGTGATTTATGGTTCTTATTGTTGATTTCCCTTGTTAAATTGTTGTTCATGTTATTTTAGCACGAGGGGACATTCCGTGCCGGGTGTCTGTGAGGTTATGCACGAGGGGACATTCCGTGCCGAGTGTTTATTTATTTATTGCATGAGGGGACATTCCGTGCCGAGTGTTTGTGAGGTTATACACGAGGGGACATTCCGTGCCGAGTGTTTATGCATTATTATTTATGTTGTTCCTATTTTCTATTTAATGCACTTGTTTTGGTGAGGGTGAGATTAAAAGCACGAAGGGTGATAACGTGCACTTGTCTTTGTATTTTATTTTGTTGTTCTAAATTTGGATATTCCACTAATCTCTTACTGCATTTATTGGCAAGATTTGATATTCCTTCCGTGCTGCATGGCAAATTTCTGAGTTACGGACTAAGTTCCGGTGGATAAATCTTGAGGAGATTTTGATGAAGGGAT
>ML376675.1:0-21767 GCA_005239525.1 Nicotiana knightiana | reverse complement strand
TAAAATGTCATGGAAGTTCAAACAAAAAACTTTCCTTGGAAACATTCTTAAACATGTGTAAAATTCCTATCACTCTATTGCATTATCATGAAGTTGAGACGTTTTCTTCATGTCAATTATAAAGGGCCCTCTTGCATAAACTATGCCTATTACAAAAAGACACACACACATTTGATATGACACCGTGCCTATTACAAAAAAAGTACGAGTAGTCTAAAGCATTCCCCATGCAAAACTCGAAGGTAAAACTAAAACCTCGAAAATGAAGCATGCAAAAGACTTAAAGAATGAAACAAAAACTCAACAAAAGTCGGACTAATATTTATATGTTAAAATGGATAAAACTAAGTATTAACTTATACTTAGCCGCATAATATTTTTATATACATTGTGGTGCCCCTAAGTTGTCATTTGGAGGCTTAAAGGAAATCCAAATTTACCCCCGATGGGACTAGGGGTAACCACCAATTGATACAAAGCAAAAAAAAAGGGATAAATTAACTAAATCTTTTCAAGAGAGGGGTTGACTTTAGTGGCAGAAGGAGCGGGAGCAACTGAGGATGAAGAAGCATGAGCGGCTGGAATCTCACCATTAGGTGAAGAGAGGTTATGACCTTATTGAGCCTTCTCCATGGCTTCCTTAGTTTTGGCTATTTCAGCACTAAGGTCAAAACCCTCTTGACTCATTTCCATCAATGTGTCAAGGCGAGAATTCATATACGCCCAGCTCACATCGACAGCAGCCACCTCTTCCAAATCTTCATAATCTTTTGCCCACACTTGAAGCTCAGCTCTCAACCCGTCCTTCTCTGCCTCCGCAGCTTCATGGGCGGCCCTTAATGGAACAATCGACTCCTCTAAAGTTTGAGCTTTGTCTAAAGCCCTACGAAGGTCTTCTTGAGTACGAGTGAGTGATTGCACGAGCTCGCTTGAGTATTCCTCCTTCTGCCCCAACAAGTTCTTCAAATCTCTAATCTCCTCTGAGGCACGGGACAGGTGCTCCGCAAATGAAGAATCCAGACACTCTTATCTTTGTCAGCCTGACTGCAAGAAGCCCTCTCCACTGCCAATTCTGCTGCCAAGAGTCTCATCTTCCGCTTCAAGGTACTCCTTTCCTCTTCTAAAGCATCCATGTCAATCCTTAGGCTATCATATTGTGCTCTCCAATTATCAACATCGACCTGCAACTCTCTTGTCTATTGGTCTGTGTTTGAAATCCTCTTCATAAGCTCCATGCCTATAAGGTTAATCTACAAGAAATGAACCAGTCAGATATGGTAAATTTCATATAAGAGAGTGAAAGAGGATAACTTGCATCATACCTTCAAAGAAGTATGCACGACCTCATTGGCCTATGTAAGAGCATCGTGGCTGGCTAGATTTGCTTTCTCATAGGGACCTATCAAAGGCTTGAGCCATACTTCGAGCTCACCCGTTTTCTTGAAAATATTCCCCTCAGATGGAACCTCTATTACCACATGTCGCATCTCTCTGCTGGAAGACCCTACTTCCCAAACGGAAGGCATGGAAGCAAGCAGAGATTGAACAACAACATGCACGGAAGGTTGAGGAGCTAGAGAAGCCACGAGTAAAGCAGCAGGCATAGAGAGTTGAAGAGTTGAATAAGTTACTGGCAAAGCAACAGCAGAAGTTGAAATAGCCAAAGGAACAGAGGAAACAGCTTCTCTCAAAGAAGCAGGAAAGACAACAGCCAAAGGGACGTCGTCAGGAGCAAGATCAACACCCTCATGAATAGGGGAATGTTAAACATCATCAAGGACAGGGGGCTCAGTCACAGACACGGAAGGCAAGGTTAAGGCTGTAAGGTCATCATCTAAAACCATTCGCCTTCTCCGTGGCATGTGCACTAAAGCACCCTCTTCTTCTTCTACGGAACGAGACTCATAATCTTCCTCTTCGAGGAAGATGAACCAACAATAATTTCCTAGACCTGACCCAGGGACATCTTCGGGATTGATGAAGCAGACACCCCACGAGCGGAGAACCCTATTAAAATAAAAAAAAGTTAAATGACAAAAAAAGAGACTCGAGTAAAGAAAGAAGCAAGAACAAGAGCTTCCCTTATTGTGGGTCTTTACTTGCCAACCGTACCTCTCAGCGAGGTACTTCCAAGATCTCTCTTCTGAAAGAGCAACATATAACAATTTTTTTACCCAATCACGAATACCGGAGACATTCTCAATAGTATTCATGATTGCTGGGAGAAGGAAAAAAAAAGATACAGTGTTAATAAAACATCTCAATTCAAAACAAGAAAAAGTAAATGTGAGCTAAAGCATACTCACGTGCGCGATTCTACTTCTCAAGGAAGGGAAGATTTTCTTCACCCACTAAACCAACAGTAGGTACAGCAACATACCAGAGGTACCAATCCCTATCCTTATCGTCTCCAGGGGTTACCGGCACTCTTTTGCTTCTAGCAGTCAGAGTAAGAACCCCTTCACGAAATAAGGTAGGAGAGTAGAGGTGAATAAGATGGTTTAAGGTAAAAGAAACCGAGGCTAAAGAAGCCAAACTCCTAACACATGCGACAACTCGCCACACAAGCGGGCCAACTTGTCCTAAGCAGATATTGAAAAACGGCAAAACTCAATTATAACTGGGTCAATAGGGGGTCTAAACCCTAAAGTGAAAGGATACGTATAAACAAAAGAATATCCCGTCTTGTAAGACGTTATTCATTGATTACTATTCGGAATACAGACAGGAAATTCAGACCTCCAAAAGCACTNTCTACAAGAACTTGACTATCCCTAGCAAAAACAAACTCAGCAGGGACAATTTCATCGACTCCAGGTTCACGAAGGCGTTTGCCTCTACCTCTAGACAAAGACCGAGATACCCTAAACCTCGGAGAAACTGGAGATCTAATGGAAAGGGGAGGAACTATCTGAGAAGAAGAGGATTCCCTCGAAGGAGTGGATCCTAGACTTCTAAGTCTACCACCCCTCCAACTCCTACTCGGAGAAGAAGATGGCGTTAAACTCTCAATATCTATTACTCTTTGAGGTTGGTTTGAAGAAGACATATTTACAAAGGCAAAGAAGAAAGTTCTTTACAAAAGACAAAGTTAGAAAAGTGTTTCGTGGAAGAAAAGAAAAGAAAACATGTATTTATACTTGAAGACAACCGTCAAACATCAAGAAAAAGGAAATAATGATGAAAATTCATAATTGAAGATGTCACTTCGGGACTGGCACAGCCATAAAAAGCCCTAAAAGATGCCGAGTAAATGCATAACAATTCCGAAAAGGACACGTGGTATGAGCATTAAATGGAAGTGACAAACGACGCCTATGGTGCAGAGAAGGATACAATGATTCAAGGAAACGCGACGGCAAAATATTTCCGCCATAAATGAATATCCACTTACCAAATATTAATCGTTAAATATATGGTAAGTGGGGGGACTATCTGTATTGGTAAAAAAAAGTTTCACACGTAAGCCATCTTTTGACAACTCAGCCAGTCATGTGGACATAGGAAAACGCGACAACTGTTGGGCGCCATCGCGACTTGGATTAGGATTTGGGTTGTGACATGAGCATCAATTAATATTTTTTCATAATTTCTACATTTTTTAGGATTTTTTTATTAATTTCTCCCAGTATTGTATTATATACATAATCACTAATTACATTACAAATGGTTTTATAATAATTTTATGGCTTAATTTTATCATTTATATTTATAATAAGCTCTAATTATTCCATGAACATCCACATTTACATTTTTAGGGTTATAATTGTGAATAGTTCATGTGTGCCTAATTACATTATTTCACCAGAAAATAGCTTTTTATATTGTTATGATATTAAGTAATTATTTAAAATCATTTTTATGCATCAACATCATTTTTTATTATTTATTAGCTATTTTTATAAATTATTTTATTAATTAATTGGGTATTTAACAAATAGCCTCTTTAAATTTATCTTAATTTTGGACCTAGCCCAAAACATTACCCCCAGGCCAAGTAAAATACCCAAGTCCAATTCCTATCCAACCCGCCCCATCATCAGATCAAATCCTAACTGTTGATCTCAAAAGATCAATGGTCCAGAATCAATTACATTTTTTAATTACCCCCAACCCCCAAACCCTACTCACTTCCCTCATTTTCGCCGCCTCTGTCTTCTTGTCCTTCTCTTTTTCTCTTAGAATCTCCCCTGACCCTAGCCGCCGTCACCGGAAAATCCCCTGTTCCATGGGGTTTCTCTATGATTTCAGGCCACTGCCGGCCTCTTACCTCTTCTGGTTGTTCGATTTCTTTGTGGTTTTAAGGAATCTCAAAAGACTCAACTTAGAGTCAACCTAAACTCTTCATTTTTGATGAACCTGCCTTGTGTTCATCGCTATGTTTGTGAGTATTGTTATCTTTACAATTATGACTTGAAACTCCGGTTCTTAACTGGATTTTTCTCACCTTGCTCCATTTTTCTAAACCCTAATCTCTTCCTACTGGAGTCTTTTCAGATCCTTGTGGATCTGGGATGATTTTAAGCTTATCTGGTATTTTTCTTTGAAACTGTTTGTCTTCCCTTATTATTAATCAATTTCAATGCTTTCTAAAACTAGGGTTTCATCCTAATTTCTCCACAAAAAGGATCTAAAGTTTCTAAGTGTTTGAATCTGATTATCTTTACTAGTCGTTTGATTTTTCATGTCTGTGTTCTAATCCCTATGTTTGTTTAATTATTTCACGGTTTGTTTCAATGTTTGCCCGTTATTCCTTTCTCTCGATTAACAGAGATTATTTTTGTTCGACTAATTATGGTTCGCAATTATATTATTCTGAGATTGTTAACTGACTGATTTTATTTTTACACCTTATTTATGAACTCTGATTTATTCTTTGCCTTATTTCTTTTACCTTGTTAACTACTATATAATCCCCCCATTCTGACTTCTTAAAACACACGAACACACTCAGAAATTTACATCCACACACAAACCCTTGCTCTTACATACTCTCCATTACAACTCTTTCTGTTACTTGTGTTTTTTGCACTATCAAGCTAGCTGGAAGCCAAGGCTAGACTCTTGAATCCTATTTGCTTCACTTTTCTGTTGCTATCTCTTAACTGGTATGCCTCCACTCCTTTATCATTCAATATGCTATGAAGTTAAACCTATGTGCTTCCTGTTTATTGATCTTAATCAGCATGACTACTTCTGTGTAGTTAGTACTTATGTCTTTCCTGTTTATTGATCTTAATCAGCATGACTACTTCTATGTAGTTAGACCTATGTCTTTCCTGTTTATTATTCTTAATCAGCATGAGTACTTCTGTTATCATATGTAGTTAGACATATGTCCTGTTATTGCTCTTAATCAGTATGTCCCTATTTTTGTTATCATAATCTCATTTATGTGCTATGTTTTAATATGCTTATGTTTTGATACCGGCCTTCTAGTCATCTCTTTCTCAACTACTATGCTTCAGTTCCTACTCTCTATGATTTACATGATTAGTTCACCCTGAACCTTAACATGTGCATGTTCATTATATGCTTCTTGTTTATTTCAACCAGTATACTTTAGTATTGTTACCTCTGTGTCCCATATGGCTGTGTGGTTAGTTCTTCAATATTCTTCTATTTTTCCGTATGTTTCGCTGGAACAGCATGACTTAACTCCTAACTAACTTGTCATGTTCTATGTGATAACATGTTCCTGTTTTGCCCATGACACTTGAAACGAGCATGTCTAACTCCCACTGCCTCACCCTGTTCTGTATGGTAGTGGATTAGTCTTTTCCATTTCACCATGTTTCTCTTTGTTTATTACATGTGCATATGCTCACCTAGTAATAGCTAATGAACTAAGTCAATCCCAGGCTATGTGAAACCTTGTTTGAGTTGATTGTGACTCTGTTTTATCTGTTGTTTGAGTACTGTAGTCCATGTCTGAACTCCTTCTGTTAAATGTGGTTCTGCTTGTAGTTCTTGAAATCTGGTAATCTGTTTTTATCCACTTCTAAAATCCAAATTGTTTTTTTTTTCTGAAAATATCTCCCACTTTCATATACTATTTTCAAATCCTACTCTTAGATATCTAGGGTCCTTCCCCTCCAGTGTGAGCACTGCCTAGGAGTCCATGAGACTCATCAGAACTCTGACACACTAGGGCTGGCCTTTCCAAATTTGTTCACAAATTGTTTCTTTGAAAGGTTCTGGTGTGGGCATTGCCCGGGGTCCCTGAAGCCCTTGGAACTTTGACACACCAGAAGCCCATTTGGTGTATTATGAGCTACTGCTATACTCCAAATTTGATTGAAGGCCTGACTTCCAAGTTTGCTTTTGGGCCTGTCAAGGTTCCTTATAGTATAGTGATTTCCATTAAGTAATTCATTGGTATTGGTCTGTAATAATAACTCTTGTAAAAACAGATATGGGGTTATTAGTAAAGCTGGGAGGGATTTTTATATATCTTTGTTGTTATCGGGTAGAAATCATGCCTATAGGATTGTTGTGATTATTTATATGCATTAGAAACCATGCCTATAGGACTTATTTCATTGTTTGTCCTGAATTTCCACTTTACATCCTATAAACCCTATTATAGGACGTTTATCAATTCTGTATCAAAATTCGCGTTCATGCGTACATTTAAGTCTCAATGTGCATTAGAAACAACGCCTATAGGATCTTCTTTGGGAATTATCAAAGTCGTATAACATTCTGCTCACTTAGATTTCATGTCCATAGGGAATCATATTTAAAATCAGTCTTGACAACTTAGATATCATGCTTATAGGGAAAGTGTATAAAAATCAAATTCTTTGTCATGAAACAATGTTTGCAATCAGTTTTCAGCACATAGACAGCATGCCTATAGGGTATAAAGGATAAAATCTATCTGTTTAAATTAATCACTGGCTTATAATCACGTTCTGGTTAATATTTAAATGTCATGCCTATAGGATCATGCCGGTTATCACCTAGGCAAGCCTGTAGGATAATTGAAACCCTGAGTTAAATTGTGTTTCTTGCCCAGATTGAACAAGTGATAAAAAATCAGTAGGCAAACTAATAGGTACTCACTGCCTTAATAAATTTGCTGCATATTCTGTTTGTGCTCATTTAGGTATCCTGCCTATAGGGCTCCTAAATCTTTTAAAGCTGCCTGTTTGAATAGCGTGCATTTGTTTGTCTATTTGTGAAGGTAAATATGAGCCCCCTTAAGTGATCTTTTATGTGACAGTCCTACTTGTTTTGCTTGTTGCTTAGTTTTCTCCTTTTAAGCAACATATGTGAGTCTAGAACCACCTTTAATACAGGTCTGAAACACCTCCGGGACCACGGGTAAGGGACGGGTAATGCACGTATATGGCACGTATTGGATGATGCTAGAATGCATAGGTAATAATTAATGGGAGGGTAATTGGGTAGTAAAGGATATGATTACACGTGCGCTAATGCTACACGTAACACCTGTTTTTTAGGAAGGTTACCGAGTATTGCATAGAAGTGATCCTATAGGCTAATAAACTTAGGACCCCCTTTATTACCATTTTAAAATAATCTCTATTTGTTTAAACTGCTTTATTTTCTTAAAATACTAATTCGCTTAAATTGAGTTTGGCCGGGACCCACCGTTGTGGACCTCGAGGGGTGCCTAACGCCTTCCCCTAAAGGTAATTTCGAGCCCTTACCAATCTCTGGTAATGAAAACCGGTTTATGAGTTATTTGCTTTAGGTACCCTAACGCACCTTAATCCGTTAGGTGACGACTCTTCAAATTACATACCCCATCCCAAAAGGAAATGAGTTGTCCCAGAAATGTCGAAACCCGGACTCCGCGAGGAAAAAACGGCTCGACATCATGGCGACTCTTATGGGGATAATTAAGTTATTTACCATGACAAACTTGTTTCTGTGAATAAGTCTGAAGTATGCTTTATCCTGTTAATACGTGCGCACCTTTTCCCTTTCCCCTTTATGTGAACTTAATTGTCTATTTTCAAGCATTTATGATTTTTCTTTACTACGAAAATGACTTGTCTCCTTGTTTTCTTTCTTAAACGTGTTTCAATTATTAATTACCGTATTTATTATCTTTTAATGTGAAAATACGTGACAACATGCTATTTACTGTTGCATAAATCATGCTCAACATCATATTCAATTCGTGCATAATCAATCATATAGCAACGGTTGATGAGTGTTTGCGCTCTTCCTATATTTCATCCTTCAAATTCGGAAAGGTTTATTTGCGGTAAATCTAGTCGATCAGCGGTGCAGTCGACAGTTCCGTGACTTTCCCTCTCAAGTTGTACGCTTGAGGGTACCAGTCTAGACCCCTNTCCGTGCCTTTCCCTCTCAAGTTGTACGCTTGAGGGTAACAGTCTAGACCCCCATAGCAAGTTTACTCTAATTAATTGTACATGCATCATGGTCAAACCTAGCCGGATTAATATGATGTCCACATAATAACCGCTTAAGACAAAACTTGTCAAAAAGTCCACCGGGGTTTCCATAATCCCAACAGGCGCAACCATGTTTTTGTGCATTAATTTTGGAGAACTAAGTGCCAATATGCTAATCATGGATGTATAAATAGTTGAATCAGGAGGGGGAAAAGGGCCTAACCTTATTTGTTTTGTAGAAAATTAGGCATGATGTCCCCAGGTTCGGCATGGTCCATAATATACCAACACTGCTACTGGATTGGTGGGAAGATCTTTCCTCAAGTGACAAGAAATATATGAAGAAGGTTCTGGGAAATTTTCCTTCTCTTTTAGACATCCAACCAAACAATATGTTGATTGAAGCCGCAATCATGTTCTGGGATAGTGAAAGGTCTGTGTTTCGCTTTAGGAACATAGAAATGACCCCGCTCCAGAAGAAATAGAGGGATTTGCTGGGATACCTTGGGAAAACCCTAGTTTATTGGTGCAAGAAAATCACACTGGTAGAGGATTTCTGAAGATGATGGGTTTGAAAAAGAACGATACGATCATAGAAAGTCCTACCGAATTTTCCATGATGATTTCTATATCACTTCCTTGGGTCATATTCACCATTAGTGTTTTTGTGTTCGTTGTTTGCTTCCTGGGTATGACAGTGTTCCCAATGAAAGGGGACAGACTACACACCAGACTGGCTATGGTATCCTAAACTTTAATGGAAGGGATCGAGGGACAAACATATACCATAGTCCCTATGATGAAAACTGACATCTACAGGGCTTTGGACCGTTGCCGGAAGGGGTTCAAACATTTCAAAGGTTGCAATCTGTTGCTGCATGATCATATAGCCTTTGATCACCCGAAGAGGATGGCTTATATCCCGGACATGTTTGCTCAACGAGAGGATACTAAGGAGTAGGTGCAGTTTTTCAACAATTTGACTAAGGATCAGGTCCAGTGGATGTTCAAATGGTTCCCCACTGACGAGTTCATCATCAGGTCTAGGGATACTCCTCACTTGGTATTGATCGAGTTAAGGGGAATATATCCTTATGTTCCTATTAGGGTTATGAGACAAGCAGGCAGGAAGCCGATCATACCGCGGGTTGCGAAGATTGAGTCATTTCCGGGCGGATTTTCAAGATAACGACATCCCTTACAAGTGTCAAGCTCAGCATATGTTGCACTCAAACATCATTGTCGAAAAGGACAACGTCGTTCCAGACACATATCATGCATGGCATGTACCCTTTTACCCAGCATGGTTGGAGGATAGCCTATCAGGGAATGTTGAGCCAGGAATCGGTCGGGGAAACAGGGTCATAGATGAAGATCCTAAGACCCAAGTAAAATACAACAAATTGCGCAAGAGCATTCATGACTCCGAGGCCAAACATCAGAAGATACACGAGATTGATCAATGAATGGAGGGAAATGGCTATTACCTCCAATGAAAGGGTCGAATATCTGAAGTAGGGTTTAATGGAGCTCGAAGAAAAGATAAGAAAAGGGGTTGTCGACTGCCAGAATGCTGAAGGAAGTGAGGGAGGGCATCTATATAGAGTTTACATGCTATTGGGCCTGCGAGAACTGGGGAACCTGATCGATAGAGTTAGGAAGATCAAGCCTGGGGAAGGCCCTTCTGGGACCAAGTAGATTAGATTTATTTTCTTTTCCAAATGTAACAAGGCCAAGTGCGAGTAGTGACTGATCTTTTATTATCTTAGTGTCATTTTGGATTCATCTATTTTTACATTATTGAAATGAGGCAGTTATTAGCATTAAGTTCTCCAAAGCAACTTATCGCTAGGCCTACCTCGGGCACAACGAGGTTCCCAAATAGGACGCGAATTTACATTCGGCAATATGTGTTTAAATACTGCAAATATTCTTTTCAGAACTCTTACTGACATGGCTACCTTTTTATTTTTTCTTTCTTTGATTATTCTCATTCCCCAAAGGTTGGTTCGCGCATACTGGAATCATCAGCTTATCACACAAGATCCAGGGGACCTCCACCTTGTCCTCCTTGTAGTCCACCAAAAGGCAAAGGAAAAGCAAAAATGGATGATTTGAACGGCACCATAAAAGACAACAATACACACGTTGAAAATGTGGAAGCTTCTAATGGTCGGGGTACTCAGGCCCCAAATGATGCGGTTTCACGCCTTGAGCAGAAAATACTAGAACTTCGGGGTGAGCTCGAGAAGGTCCGAAGCTTAGCAAACCTCTACCTCATACTCAATATCCCAGACGTCAACCACTCAAACACCCAGAACCATGTACCACCTCAAAACACACCCAACAAGCGCTCACAAAATCCTCCCGCACCTCACCAGTGTACAACCCCATCTCACAATCAACCTCAGCCTCCTCAATACCAGCAAAACACCTACCATACTCCCCAAAATACCCCATAAATCATCCCCGAACCCCAAAACCCCGCCAATGATCATGATTATACCCAAACTCCTGGTCACTAAACCAACCCTATATACGTGGAAACCCTACCTCACTCCACTTAATCCATATCATGTACACCAGAATCCGCTGAGAGGGACTTGCTCATCAAGAACATGGCTGAGGAGCTCAAGAAGTGAACAAAGGGATAGAAGGTCTGAACTATGAGTATTTATGCATACAACCTGATTTGGAACTGCCGTAGGGTCACAAACCTCCCAAGTTCGAAATGTTTGGCGGAACGGGAGATCATAAGGTTCATCTGAGGACATATTATGACAAGCTCGTAGGAGTCGGAAAAGATGAAAGGATCCGAATGAAGCTCTTCACGAGGAGTCTTACCGGGGATGCCTTATCCTGGTACATAAACCAGAATCCAAAGAAGTAGGCCAATCGGTTAAGCATAGTGTCAGACTTCATGGATAGGTTCATATTTAATACGGAGAACGCACTTGATCTCTTCTATATCCAAAACATAAAGAAGAAGCAAACTGAGACCTTCCGCGAGTATGCTACTTGGTGGAGGTCAGAAGCGGCCAAGGTCAAACCAGCATTGGACGAGGAATAGATGGACAAGTTCTTTGTCAGGGCACAGTATACAAAGCACTATGAATGGTTGATTGTAATTGAGAACCATAAATTCTCTGATATCATCAAACTCGGAGAAAGAATTGAAGAGGATATTAAAAGCGGGATGGTGACAAATTTCGAGACACTACAGGCCATGAATAAAGCATTGCAATCAGGTGGTATATCAAAGAAGAAAGATGTGGGAATAGTAATGGTCGCCCAAGGACCAAAAACACTATTTGTATACCAGACCCCTCCACTCACATACCAAAAACCTCCGCCCACATACCAACCATCACCTCCCAGATATTCCCAACCAGTCGTATCTTACCATACATATAATTCCCAACCATCCTACTTTCAATCACCCCTAACTCTTCCAAATTACCCAAGACCCCGGCCTAACTTTGACCGTAAATCACCCAAACAATACACCACCATTGCTGAACCCATTGACCAATTGTATGAAAGGTTGAAGGTTGCTGGTTATGTCACCCATATTCCCGTTGTGGCCATGGAGAATTCATCCCAATGGGTCAATCCGAATAAAACATATGCCTATTATTCCCGGTATAAAAGGGCATACCATTGATGAGTACCAGACCTAGAAAGATAAAATCCAGACCTTGATTGATAATAAGGTCATCCATGCAAAAGAAGCTACACCCAATTTTCACAACAATCCCTCCCAGACCATAGGGGTGAAGGTATGAATGTGATAGAAATTGATGAGGAATGGGATCCTAAGGGATAGATTGGACTTGTCAAAGAGGGTGACGATCCTAAAAAAACCCACAGTCACACTCAATCCTATTGTGGTGTAGATATAGCCACCAGTTCATATTGAGGTAACCGCATCGGTTCTATTCAAAGTAGAGGTAGAACCACCTGCAGCTGCACTTATTGCATTTGAGGTGGAAGTAGCAACACCTTTCATCGTGACAGTGTCAACCACACCACCCTTCAGCACCAAGGTTGTACCATGGGATAATGTGGCCGAGGCTAGAAGAAAAGGAAAAGCAAAAATGGAAGAATTCAGCGATGCACAAGGGATGACCAGCATGGGAAGGGTCTATACGCCGGAACATTTGGGAGAATCTAGTAAGCAGGCCTCCAGCAAACCGCCCATTATTGAGACCGGTCCGGATGAACTGTTGAGGAAAGTACAAGAAAAGGAGTATTCTGTCGTTGATCATTTAAATAAGACTCCCGCTCAGATATCTATCATGTCGCTGCTGCAAAATTCAGAGGCTCACAAGAATTCTCTACTCAAGCCCATACGCAACAATGTCCTTTTTCATCCTTCTCCACCAATAATGCTGCCTCAAATCTTGGTACATTTTGGCTGCCCCTAGGTGAATCGAATACTTAGAACTGTGAGCCTCCTCAAGGATCAACTCACGAAGTCCATCAACATTAGGCACACATATACGACCTTGCATCCTCAAGACACCATCATCTCCAACTGTAACCTACTTGGCACCTCCGCGCCGAACTGTGTCCCTAAGAACCATCAAATGCGAGTCATTATCCTGCCGCTCTCGGATACACTCAATTAGAGAAGACCGAGCGACTGTACAAGCTAGAACACTGCTAGGCGAAATATCCAACCTTCCTACTCAATGCATCGGCCACCACGTTGGCCTTCCATGGATGATATAATATGGTGACATCATAATCCTTCAGTAACTCTAACCATCTCCGCTGCCTCAAATTTATATCTTTTTGCTTGAATAAGTACTGGAGACTATGATAGTACCTCCAAATTTTCAATGCATGACCAATGGCTGCCAACTCTAAGTCATGAACAAGATAATTCTTCTCATGAATTTTCAGTTGCCGAGATGCATATGCAATCACTCTGCCATCGTGTATCAATACTGCTCCAAGTCCAACTCGGGATATGTCACAATACACCTGAAAGAACCCGAACCTGATGGTAACACCAACACCGGTGCTGAAGTCAAGGTTGTCTTGAGCTTCTGAAATCTCGCCTCGCACTCGTCTAACCATTTAAACGGGGCACCTTTCTCAGTCAATTTAGTCATTGGGGCTGCTATGGATGAGAACCCCTCCACAAAACGATGGTAGTAACCAACCAAACCCAAGAAGCTTCTAATCTCTGTGGCTATAGTGGGTCTAGTCCAGTTCTTGACTGCCTCTATCTTCTTAGGATCACCTGAATACCCTCCACTGTTACAACATGACCCAAGAAGGCTACCGAATCTAACCAGAACTCACATTTTGAAGACATGGCATACAACTGATTATCTCTCAAAGTCTGGAGTGCTATACGGAGATGCTGCTCATGCTCTTCCCGGCTGCGGGAGTATAAAAGAATGTCATCAATGAACACGATCATGAAAGAGTCCAGATGGGGCTTGAAAACCCGGTTCATCAAGTCCATAAAGGCTGTTGGAGCATTAGTCAGCCCAAAATACATAACCAAAAATTCGTAGTGCCCATACCTCGTCTAAAAGGCTGTCTTAGGAGCATCGGACGCCCTAATCTTCAGCTGATGATAGCCCGACCTCAAATCAATTTTCAAAAATACTCTAGCACCCTGAAGCTGATCAAATAGGTCATCCATTCTCAGGAACGGATACTTATTTTTGATAGTAACCTTATTCAGCTGCCGGTAATCTATACAAATCCTCATCGACCCATCTTTCTTCTTTACAAACAAAACCGGTGCACCCCAAGGCGAGACACTAGGTCTGATGAAACCCTTATCTAGCAAATCTTGCAACTACTCTTTCAACTCTTTCAATTTTGGTGGGGCCATCAGATATGGAGGACTGGAAATGGGCTGAGTGCCCAAAGCCACATCAATTCAGAAATCAATATCCCTGTCGGGCAGCATCCCCGACAGGTCTGCAGGAAATACCTCGGGAAACTCACGAACGATAGGAACTGACTCCATGGAAGAAACCTTGGCATCGAAATCATGAATATGATCCAAATAAGCCAAACTCCCTTTCTCCACCATGCGGCAAGCATTCACATATGAAATCAACCGGTTGGGAGAATGACCAGGAGTCACTTTCCATTCTAATCGAGGCAACTGCGACAATGCTAAAGTAACTGTCTTGGCGTGATAGTTCAAGATGGAATAATCGGACGACAACCAATCATCCCCCTTCCCCCCGGGCCCAGTATGCATCGCGTTCACATAGGGGGATGCGTTCACATGAACAAAAATGACCCCCAGCAATTTACACTATGCATTCGCATTTGAAGTGATGCAATGCACAAAAGTGTTGTGCACTAACAGAAGAAAAACCAACAACTTTTCAAGCGTAAAAATATCCCGTGGCTTATTCGAAATGCACCCTAGCCCTCGAGTCTCTAAACAAAACATGCACGCAAGTCTAAAAAATCATAGGGACTTGCTCGTGCGATCAAATCATGAAAATAACATGTAAAAGTATTAATTAAACCTCAAAACTCATCGTTTTCCTCAAGAACACTTAAAGCTCATTATTTCTCAA
Source organism: Nicotiana knightiana (assembly GCA_005239525.1). Lineage (NCBI taxonomy): Eukaryota > Viridiplantae > Streptophyta > Magnoliopsida > Solanales > Solanaceae > Nicotiana > Nicotiana knightiana. The sequence continues at coordinate 6,811 of ML376675.1, read as the reverse complement.
CCGGATGTCCGAATCACGTCAAATAAACTCCATTTTCACCAAATTTTACAGTTAACCTTTAAATACTATAACACATCTGTACCAGGCTCCAGATCCAAAATACGGGCCCGATACCAATGGTTTCAAACATTAATTCTTTACTTTATTTCCTAAATATTTCAAGAAAACAATTTCTTTCAAAAATTAATTTCTAATGCTTGGGACCTCGGAATTCATTTCCGGGCATACGCCCAAGTCCCATATTTTACTGCGGATCTCCCGGGATTGTCGGAACATGGATCCTGATCCGTTTACTCAAAATATTGACCAAAGTCAACTATAATCAAATTTTATGGCTATTAAGCCAAGAACGGAGTGAACTTCTCATAAACTTCATCAATATTATCTCAAAATGAAACCAACAGGAATGTATATATCTCGTAAAACAATGTCAACATGCTCAATATTTATGTTCCACAATGTAACCAAGGAAACAACCGACCCTTTCCAATATATTTGAAACAATACTTAACAATAACTTAAAGAATCCAAATAGACATGTAAACATCAATGATCATAAAATAAATAAGCCAGGAAGCTAATAATTGGAAATGGGGAAGGGATCATGTTTAACAGATAATTTGGTGGTGCATAGATACTCGTCACCTCACCTATATATCACACACATGAAAATTCACATAGCCATTAAGTTGGGGATTCCTATTCCCTCAAGTCAATGTTAAACCAAGAACTTATCTCAAATCTGCAGGCCATTCGCTGCTCAATTACCGTTTTTCCTTTAGAATTCACCTACAACATACTCGAATCTTGCGTCTAAAATCAACAACTTTAGCCTTGGTTTTATAGAAAGTGTTGACTAATTAATTGTAAGTGTCTCTTAATTCATATGTATGAGTCACCCACATTCGCTAAGGAAACGCAAATCAAGTCCACCATTAATATTATCATTGCTCTAAAAAACAACAGGCATTTGTAAGAAGTTGGAATTTAGATCATCAACATTGCTAACACCAAGAAACTGAAGCATTTGATTTAATGTATATCCTGTTGCTCCGGCGGCTGTCGTGCTCAGTACGACATGTAAAGATAGTGGAGACAACAATATGTTATTATAATTAGATTTATCATTTTCTTAAACCTTTTTAAAAAGAAGCTGAGGAGCAACCTGTGGACATGACACAACCCAAAATCTAAACTAGTCGTGATGGCGCCTATCGTGGAACTAGGCCATCAAAATTAATACTCAAAACATAAAAAATATTTCATTTATATCATTACTAAAATGATAATCCAAAAAATTTTTGTTTAATCATTTAAAAAAACAGATACATGTAACGACCCAAAATCTAAACTAGTCGTGATGTTTCTTATCGTGGAACTAGGCCATCCAAATTAACACTCAAAACGTAAAGAATATGTTATTTATATCATTACTAAACTGATAATCCATAAGGGTTTCGTTTAATCATTTTTAAACAGATAAAGCTACGCCGAATGGTGAATACAACCCCAAGATCCCGGAGTCACTTGTCATGAGCATCTAACAAAATATACAAGTCTGGAAAATGAGCACTATAACAGTAAGAAGGAGAAGGGCAACGCTGCGGACGCGTGCAGCTACCTCACAAATCTCCGTGAACCTCTAGTACGGTAAATAAACTCTCAGTCAGCCCTAGCACCTGAATCTCCACACAAGGTGCATAGAGTAATGTGAGTACACCAACTCAGTAGTAATAAAAGTAAATAATGTCTGAGAACTACAAAACACATAAAAACAAGTCATCAATTCATAGTAAATACAAATCTCCTTTCAGAATCACAAATACGATAATATGAAAACACTTGAACGTCGATTTCAGTAAAACTCCCTTAAAATGTACTTTTCAACAGTTTCATAGAAATCAAGATAATTTAGTATAGAAATTATAGAAATCATAAATAGCCTCTCGGGCAAAATAATGTATCATAAATCGCCCCTCGGGTGTATCATCACCCAGAATCGTTCACTCATCATGCCTCACAATCAATCGGTATCAGCCCCTCGGGAAACCTCACAGTCACTCATGCCTCCCAATAACTCGCCACTCGGCACTCGGAACTCGGCACTCGCACTTAGTAGGTACTTACGCTCACTGGGGGTGTACAGACTCTGTAGGGGCTCCTACAGCCCAAGCGCTATAACAAGCCAAATCATGGCATCAATCACTCTGGCACTCGCCCTATCAATAACATGTTGCGGCGTGCAGCCCGATCCAATATCATATCCTCACAATCAGGCACTCGTCCTCACTCAGTCACCATAAACAGTATAATATGTTGCGGCACGCAGTTCGATCTCATAATATCCTCAAAACATAGGCCCTCGGCCTCACTCAGTTAGAAACCTCTCAAAAAGCCGCTCGGGCTATCAGTAAAATGGGGTACTCGACCCAAAATAACATTTTATATCTCAAAATAGTGTAAATAAGACTAATTTTCGAAATCAGTTAAACATAATATGACCGAGTTTAAATCATGAGTCAACAAAGTGAGGAATAGCAGTAAAAGCCCTCAAGGGGGGTCCAAACACTTGGCACGAGGCCCAAATATGACATTTTGCCCATAAACATATTAATGATCTTAAAACATGAAATATCATATGATTTAAAATCAAATACGCAACTTAATAGTTGATATGGGACGGACCAAGTCACAATTCCCCAACAGTGCACGCCGCACACTCGCCATCTAGTATGTGCGCCACTCCAAAATAGTGATACAATGCGGAGTCCGGGGTTTCATACTCTCAGAACAAGATTACAGTCATTACTTACCTCAAACAAGCCAAAATACTAATACGCGATGCCTTTGCCTCTTCACTCGGCCTCCAATTGCTGTGAATATAACCAAAACCAGATTAATATCATTAGTATATGATAAAGGAACAAAGCCCACTCGAAAATTATCAGATTTAACCAAAAATCCCGAAATTGGCCAAAACCCGACCCCCAGGCCCACGTCTCGAACTCAGTCAAAAATGGAAGAATCAAAACCCTCGTCCTCTCCCGAGTCTAACCATATAAAATTTATCAAAATCAGACTCTGTTTGGTCCCTCGAATCCCTACCTAAAATTCTCCAAAACTCAAGCCTTAATCCCTCAATTTCACGTTGAAATTATCAATCAAATCCCAAAACCGAAGATGACTTCCTGAAATATAAGCAAAAACGAGTAGAGAACACTCACCCCAATCCTTGTGAAACTTTAGTCAATTTAGACTTTTGAATCACTCAATTTGACCTTATAATGAAGGAGATATGTAGGTTTTAATATTTGCAAATAGTGCAGATTTTTAATATGCCGTCAGTGTCAATTTCGTAATTAACTTGAAAAATCTGGCAACCTTGGTCAAGTGACCATAAAATCCTGTTACGATGCCCAAATTTGACGATTCTTTTTGCTACGGGTCCGTAATTAAGATATGGATCTAATGCTTTATTGAAAACATAAATTGAAGCTCATTTATTCAATATGATATCATTAATTCTTGAAAAAATGACGTCGAAACATAAGAAAAACGAGCACAACGCAGCCCAAACTTACTAACAAGTCCCATAACATAACTTGAACTTAGTCGAACCTTCAGAAAACCCAAAACAACACCAAAATACCATATCAACGTCGAATTCAAGCATAAGAACTTCTAAATTTCCAACTTTGCCAATTCAAGCCTAATTATACCACGAACCTCCGAATTACATTCCAGACACACTCCTAAGTCTAAAATCACCCAACGAAGCTAACCGAATTATAAAAATCCAATTCCGTATTTGTTTACTCAAAAGTAAAAAACTTGGTCAAACCTTTCAAAATTAGAGCTTTTAGCTGAGACCATTCTCCCAAATCAATTCAGGATAACCTGAAATACCAAAACTGATGATTCACATAAGTTAAAACACATCATACGGAGCTACTCATGCCCTTAAACAACCGAGAAAAGTGAAATTGGTCAAAACGACTTGTCGGGTCGTTGCATCCTCCCCCACTTAAACATACGTTCGTCCTCGAACGTGTCCAGAGTTGTTCCAAAACAACCAAAATTGTCGTGTAACCTACTATGCACATACCTGGGGTGATCCCACATCACCCTATCCCAAATAGGTCCAATGGCGCAACATAGCTGAAGTTTCGCAATCCAACCTAATCCAAAAACCTTAGAACCAAATTTCCATTTCCGAAACAATTTGTAAGGTCAAAATCCCACATCTATAAACTGAATAATTCTGAACACGTTGTATCAAGCCATATCCGAACCCAATATGTAATCACTTGATATACCGCATGACTCAAACACCCATAGAGATAACTCCTAATCACAATAGTTGCTCATAACAACCCAATACCGGTAAATAACCTTTTATCAAGCAAAGCCTCGTTCTAACGCTTTCATATACTCCCAATGATGAAAGGAACACACAGAAACTAGTAACCATTCGTCTGATCATCCAGTCATGGAGTTCCCTGGGAACTATAGCAGATTTCTAAGCCAACTTCCGATATCATCCTTCCAACCATGTTGTAGTCAACTCTGGCAGTATTCATTCTAGGCCCAAAGACCTCTTCTCATCTTAAAAGATAACTATGATGACATAACAAATCAATACAGTTCAAAGCCGAACACACACCCATACTGGGCCTACCAATGATCTCTAAATCAACTCTGGTCACCCGCAATAGATAAATAACTCTTCGAAAGTTCACAATGACTGAATCATGGCACATACTAACATCTTACTAGCTTTGCTCGCACCTTCACAGTCCACAATCAAAAAATAACCTGTTTATGAGAACTCTCAGTCTCGAAATCCATGAAGATCACGAATCACTATATCTGATCCCATCTCCACCGCTCAAATATATAATACGCCTCTAATACTCAATCATTCCACGAGGGATACCCATATAATTCTTCTGTGCCACCAATGGATTCCTTGTGAAACTATAGTCGATTTAGGCTTTTGAATCACTAAATTTGACCTTATAATAAAGTAGATATGTAGGTTTTAATATTTGCAAATATTGCAGATTTTTGCGTCAGTGGCAATTTCATAATTAACCTGAAAAATCTGGCAACCTTGGTAAGATGACCATAAAATCCTCATACGATGCCCAAATTCGACGATTCTTTTTGCTACGGGTCAGTAATTACGATACGGATCTAATGATTCATTCAAAACAGAAATCTAATCTCATTTATTCAATATGATATCATTTATTCTTTAAGAAACGACGTCGAAACATAAGAAAAACAAGCACAACGCTGCCAAAACTTATCTGAAACTCACCCGAGTATCTTAAGACCCCATACGAACATTCTAACACGTCCCATAATATAACTCGAACTTAGTTGAACCTTCGGAAAACCCAAAACACCAGATCAACGTCGACTTCAAGCCTAAGAACTTCTAAATTTTTAACTTTTGTCAATTCAAGCCTAATTCTACCATGCACCTCGAAATTACATTCCAGACACACACCTAAGTCTAAAATCATCCAACGAAGCTAACTGAATCATAAAAATCCAAATCCCTATTCATTTACTCAAAAGTCAAAAAGTTGGTCAAACCTTTCAAAATTAGAACTTCTAGTCGAGACCATTCTTCCAAATCAATTCTGGATAACCTGAAATATCAAAACCGATGATTCACATAAGTTAAAACACATCATACGGAGCAACTCATGCTCTTAAACAACCGAGCAAAGTGAAATTGGTCAAAACGCCTGGTCGGGTCGTTACAATACAGCTACACCGAATGTTAAATACAACCCCAAGATCCCGGGGTCACTGGTCATGAGCATTTAAAGAAAATATACAAGTCTAGAAAATAAACTTTATAATAGTAAGCAGGAGAAAGAAGGGCTGTGGACGCATGCATCTACCTTGCAAATCTCCGAGAAGTCTCTAGAACAGATAGACAACTCACCCTGCCCTAGCACCTGGATCTGCACACAAGGTGCAGGGAGTAATGTGAGTATGCCAACTCAGTAGTAATGAAAGTAAATAAGGTGTGAGCAATAAGAAACACATAAAATCAAGTCATCAATTCCCAATAAGCACAGTCTTTCTTTCCAACAGTGTATACGTTAAATCATCACGCTTAGAAAGCCGATTTCAATGAAAATCCTTTGAAAAATGTAATTTCCAACAGTTTCAATAAAATGTCCAAGAAGTTTAGTGTAAAATGATATGAATCATAAGTGGCCACTCGGGAAAAAACATGAATAATAAAACCGCCATTCGGGCATAACATTACTCAGAATCAGTCCCTTAGCATGAATCACAATCGCTCATAATCAGCCCCTCGGGAAACATCACAGCCACTCATGCCTCCCATTCACTCGTCACTCAGCACTCGTATTCAGTAGTACATGCGCTCATTGGGGGTGTACAGATTTTGGAGGTGCTCCTATAGCCTAAGTGCTAATATCAAGTTATCTCGTGGCATAATCACTCAGGCTCTCGGCCTCTCGCATATCATAACAATGTAACATGATGCGGCGTGCAGCCCGATCCCATAATATCCTCACAATATATGCCCTTGTCCACACTCAGTCAGAAATCTCTCAAAAAGCCACTCGGTCAATCCATAAACGGGTCGACCTAAATATCATTTTACATCACAAAATAGTATAAATAAGACTGAGCTTCGAAATCAGTTAAACATGATACAACTGAGTGTAAATTAAAAATCAATGCAGTGAGGAATAGCAGAAAAACAGCCCCCAAGGGGTCTAAACAGGTCGGCACAAGGCCCCAAACATGGCGTACAACC